>JANHAO010001578.1:0-32259 GCA_026873985.1 Saraca asoca
TAAGATGAATATACAACCTTTATAATATCCAAATCAATACAGAAAGTATAGTCATAGATGCAATAGAGCCTAATCAAATTGACTCGAGGGCACTTATCTCAGACTAACAATACTTTCATTCCTTGTTACTATCTTGGGACTCATTTTTTTTATAAACTCTATTTATTATGTTTGAGTTATTCAGATTTATTATAAAAGTAATTTAAGGAATTCAGGATAAAATTAGGAGAAATAGACATAAATTAAATAATATGAAATTTGTTGAAAATGTGATCATGATCACGATTAGAATTGCTAAAGAAGATAAGCATGATAGTGATTTTAATCAAAAAATTTATTTGTAAAGAGCTTGATTTGACTCGAGAAAATGTAGTTAAAAATATGAGTCTAGTTGCTAAATTTTGAAAGTTTTAGGAAGTCTAATTTTAACCACGATCAGAATCATGATTAGAATAAAAAAACAAGATAGAGAAGGTCAATCTGAATCATCAAATTTTAGTTTAAATTTTGATTTGAACCAGTCAAGAAAAATTACTAGGTTTTGCGAGCATGATTGTGGATTTAGTTCAAAATGGTACGATTCAACTCACATGAGCAAATTTTACATGCAAATAATAGAAAAATAGGGGAAGCTACTTATAAGGAAAAATCTCACCATAAGACCTTATTCAACATGTTTTATTGGCTTAAATATACATAAAACCCATTCATTTTAGTTATCAACTAATTAATTTATTGACTGAACCATTTAATCATAAATTATGCTCATAATCACATAATCCATTTTGATCAACCATCTTCATTTATTCACCAAATCACAATCAAGAATCATATATTAATTCACAAGAATGGTAAGAAATATTCACCATGCTAGCTAGAAATACAAAGGTGTAGCTAAACACACCAAATCTGTTTATGCTCTTTAAGAACACAAAGAAGAGTCTACTAACTTCTAAACTTTCCTAAAGATTTCTCTCTTCAACTAAGCTTATATATTTAAATTATTATTCAATTTAATAGAAACTAGCTATATCTAATAGATTCAAACTCTAAAACGTAAAAAAAAAAAAGGATATTGATGCATGGGTTAAATAGTGATGTGAATAGTAGCAAAAATTTTTAAAAATTCATTTACAAAGTTTCACCGAATGAATCAGCATAATTTTGTTATCAAATCGAAGAGAAAAAAGAGAAGATTTAGCAGTAATAGTTTGAGAAAATAATAGGAAGAGCTGATGAGCTTACTTATAGAGAGAGAATAAAGCTAGAGAGAGAGTTGGAAGCTTGAGAAAGAAGATGAAGGAGTCTGCATGACTTCATTAAGTTGAAATCCAAAGAAAAAGAAAGGGAAGCTGACTTATTAGAGGGTAAAATGGAAAAACTTGGTTAACTTCCCTATAACTCCAAGTTGACTATTTTTCGTTTTTAGCAACTTTCCTATTTCTCTCATTTTAACTCAAATTTAATATACTTGCCAATCTCAATGACAATAAAATTTTAATATAAATTAGTTAAATTATATACCTTCGTGACAACTCTAATTTCACACTCAACCGATATCCATAACCCAAGTTCAATATCTTCAAAGTTTCACAAAAATAAATCCTCAAAATTTCATATTTTCGATTTCTATTATATCTAAGTCTCTTATAGCTTCAAATCTATAATTTTGAATTCTTCAAAATTTTTATTTTCCTTATTTTATTGTTAAAAATTGATATTATTATTATTATTTTAGAATATTTGGGGTATTACGTCATCTTTTCTTTCTTAGTGTTATTTGACATTTTAGGTCTTAATGGCATTTGGTCAAAGTATCGGCCCATTTTTTGTTTCCTCCTAAAAGTGACTTATCTTTACATTCGACATTTTAAGTTCTAGTCATAAGTGGAGGTTGGTAATTAGGATTATATCACTTGTTTTGACCTTTTGAGATTTTGGGCTTCCACATTCATCTCTTGCTTGACTATAGCTCATTGGTTAGCCATTTTTCTTTTGATATGTCCCCTCAAGGTACTTAAGTTCAACTAAAATAAATTTTCTCTTTTGTTTAGTTGATATTGATAGTCCAAGGTAATTCTTTTGAAGATTGATTTCTTTTCTGTATCCTTTTTTCCTTCAACTTCCCTTAATTTGTCTTTCTTTTTTTCTTTCTTCTTGACGATTATACCTTTTTGCATAGCCAAGGTACTTTTTTCAGCCTTTTCTTTTTCCCTTGGGTCTATTTGGTTTCGTTCTTTTAAATTGGCAAATCAGACTCTTACCTCATCATAATACCTTTCATATCGGGGACACATTTTTACAATTCCACCTTCGACATTGATCTTTTTAAAAAATTTTGAATTTGATTCACCTTTTTCTAAATAGGCTTTAGGTATGAAGGGTGCATCCAAAGGATCATAATATTTATTAATGGTTATCATGTTCACCTTGGCTACATTCACTTCACTTGATTCTTATAGTTCGGCATAACTTGCACTTGTTAGAAAAAGATCCTTGTCTATCAACATTTCTTTTCCTTTATTCACAAACTTAAGATAACCTTGCTTGATAGCTTTTTCAATCATGTCTCTAAAATGTACACAATTATTAGTAGTATGGCCAAACATATTATGATATTTGTAGTATTTTTTATCTTTGACTTTTTCTTTAGTCAATGTCTTGTGCCCATTAGACAATTTTACTTGCTTATCTCTGAACAATATATCAAAATTTTGATATACCTTATTTATGTCAAAATAATAATTGTTCTTGTTTATGTTGTTCATTTTATCTTTCATTTATGCATTTTTTTAGCAAATGACAAATATATGAAGGATCAAGTTTTAATTCGATTAGATATATTTCATATTCCTCTTTTATTTCTTCTATTTTAGACATAAGCTGTTTTTTCTTTTCTAAATGGGAATTTCTTAATTCTCCTATTTTTTTATGCAATTGTTCAATTTTCCTTACTTTTTCGGCCAATTGAGACATGTCGGTCATATGCTAATTGACAATTTTTTTTTCTAATTGCACAATCAAAATTTTCATAACAATTTTAACTATATTAGATTTTGCTATTTGATTAAAATAATGGCTTCTTACTTGACGAAACCTAGATAGGTAATCATCAATGCTTTCCATAGGCAACTTTTTAAATATTCAATAGATTAGTTAGACTAATCCTCACTTCACCTTTGCAAATTGGTCATGAAATAATTTTTCTAACCATGTCCAAGAATGCATAGAATTCGGTGATAAGCCTGAATACCATGAAAAAGTCATAATGGTTAGGGATAGAGGGGAAAAACTTTATTTTCAAATATTTATTCCCCACTAACTCTCAACATTCCAAGGTGAATCTAGCTATATGTTCAATTGTTGACTAATTATCTTCGTAAAAAAATGTTGTAAATTTCAGCAATTTAAATCCTCTTGGGGTTTTTATTTGATTTATCCATTCTAAAAATGCATCTCTATAATTAGGATAAACATTATGTTCTTCTAGTTGATTTAATAACTGTTCAACCAGTAATTGGATATTTTGTTCCACTCTTTATAAAAAGGTTTGATTATGATTTGGGTTTATCAAGATTTATATATTATCATTCCAAATCCTTTCCTCCCTACATCGAAGTATTCTAATTTGACCTTATTGTGGTTGTTCCATTTCATGTTTTTCATTTATGATGTTTTCATGCTCTGTTCCATCATTATTATTAGTATTTTGATCATTTTTATTCTGATTGTTGCTTAGGTGGACTTTCATTCTTTCTAATGTCTGATTCATTTTTTGTTAACTCAAGGCTTTATTTCCTAGCATTGGTTGAAATATGGTTATAATTTACTATGATATCATGTGGACCATATCATAATTACTTTCATCCATCTACTGTAAAAAAAAAAAAGGCAACATTTTCAAGACTCATACTAAATGAATTTCCATGATAATTTCGGTTCATTTGTGGGAAATATGGCATGCCATAAGGCATTGTCCCCCCGAGTATTGGTCCACTATTGTCTCATTGTCTATTTCTAATCGAATTTTTGTTGTCATTTCAGTTTCTATTCGGCATTTCATGTCAATTTCTTTTCTTTTGGTTCTAATTTTGATTGTTTCCCTGAATATTGTTTTGATTATTTTGATTGGTAACAACCATATTTTTAGTAGAACCAATGTTACTGGCATTTTCATTATCAACATGCCTCTCTTTGTTTCGCAAGCTATTTTAAGATTACCTAATAAAATAGTACAACTTCTAAGGATTATACAAGGTTAGAGACTAGAAATACCTTAATTGGGTTCCACTGATTGTGTTAATTTGTTTTAAGCCAAATTTTGCATATTGGAAAGTTTTGACTCCAAGATGGGTTCTATATAGAAAACATGCAAGATTTCGAGTTTTTGGAAAATCCGGATGAAGTAATATAGTGTGAAACAACAAAATATGTAAAGATCCTCACTCCAAATAGTTGTGATTTACATCAAAAGGCATGACAATAGTGCATAAAATTACAAGCTTAGAATTGAGGGAATTCCTAAAAGTTATAAAGATCAGCAGAGCATTGTATTGTTTAGCAAACCACCACAAAGAACACTAAGCATGTTTGGGTAAGATGTTAGACTAAAAAGATTGATCTTTCCCTTTAGTGTGTTAATGCCCTATTTATAAGAACCATGAGTAGTTTTTTTTTTTTCAATAACTACTCATAAAAATTGGTTCATATGAAAATGGACATATACTTTAAAAGAATAACAAAAAAAAAAAAAATCAAATAAAGAGTGATGAGGTAACTACTTCTCACATGCTTGAAATGTGTGTTCATTTCAATTGTATTTGTTAATTCCTGATTTGTTTCTTTCTAGCCATATTTCAACTTTGAGTATGCAGTCGACTTGTTTGAAAAGTTTTGCCACCTATGGCTAATAAGTTCAAAAATAATTCTACTTGTTTACACCTTAACCATGGGTATATATTTTTTTTATAAAAATAAATTCAAAGATTTATATATGTTTAAGAATTTTTTTTAAAATAAAAGTATAATATATAATACTAGATAAGATTTATTTATTATCATGATACTTATTGATATGACTTGCTCAAATATAAATAACACTAAAAGAGAGAAAAAATGAACACACATATATACCACAATATTTAAAAGGGAAAAATGCAAATTACTCTCCTAAAGTTTAGGCGAGTGATAAAAATGGCACATAAACTTCAAAATCTTACATATTACCTTCTGAACTTTCATAAAAAGTGAAACCATTTATATTACTGTTAAAACTAATTGAGGTAGGGCATGTGAGCCGCTTGTGACTTTTAAGCTAACCTTTATTTTTCATTTCTTTTACACTAAACCACCATTCTATCTGATAGAAAGAAATGCAAACTTTATGTTAGAATTCTTGAAGAAAATCAAAAAGGACCAATGATTTTGGTGTTTGAAATTATTTCTAAATTTGAGATAAGATTTTTAGATTTTACTCAACTGAGTTCGCATGACCTTGTTTATTTTGTATATTTTTCCTTTTTTTTTTGAATATGTATTGGTTTTGCAAATAATACAAAGCCCTTTTAATGATGCACTTGTTGAACTTATATCTTACATTGTATGTTAGGGGTTTTTGTGTTTGATGAAAATGTAAGAAGGTTCTATTTTATTTCTTCTTGAAACAGAGTAAAAACATAGCCACTCATGCCATTTTACTAGAAAAAGTGAAAAAATTAATTTTTTTCCCTTTTGTTTGGTTGTAAATGGTAGCTTTTGTCCCACAACATGGTTAAATAGGGGAAAAAAAGAAGATTGGGATCATGAGTGGTTCACGTGAGCCACCTCTGTTAATTTTAATAGTAATATAAATAGTTTTATTTTTTCTAGAAGTTCAAGAGGTAATATGTGTTTGGGAGGTTCTTTTCATAAGTGTAAGAGCTGTAAATATGACAAATGAAAATCTAGTAGAGTGGCTTTTGGATGGAAGAGATGATCACTTTGCAAAAAGCTTTTAAGTGTTATAAAAAAGGAACTTTACACTAAGTGACGTAATTGGTATGTAAACAGAGGCACATTCATACATTAGACCTTTTGCTCTTTCATCGTGGTAAAGAGAGTGCAGAGTATTTTCTTGAGCATGCATGCCTTGAACCTTCATAGTGTGATAGTGTTTAATGGAGGTGGATGGGGGTCCCTTTAATGATTAGAGAAGTATATATGCTGAAAGTAGGTGTTTATGAAGGAATATGGTGTGATTCTATGTTAATATGGACATGATTTTGGTGTTTTAGCTTATGAAAAAGGGAGAACTGTATATAGGTTGGAGAGAAAGATTTGGACAGAGTAACAACTAAATAGGGTTAGACCTTTTTCATGGCAGGAAAAAATGGGTATTTATAAGAGACGTAGAGGTTAAGTGTTTCTTTGTTTAACTTGTACTAACTAGTTTTAGGGAAAATGTGATATGATGTGATGGTGACTAGGCAGGTAGTGTAGGTGGCCTACAGGGTGTAGCCGGCATAAGTGTTAGACTAAGTGTATTATGTTCTTGAGGAGCATACAGGATGGTTCTAGGAATACATGAACTTTAGGGACAACCTTTGTGAATCCAAAACTTCCCATGATTTTCCTAACAGAGATTTTTATAAAAAGATTTTGGCACAATTGGTATATAATCATGACCCTCCTTATTAAAACCACATTTTTGTGAACTTTTCCAAAGTTTTATTCAAATAATCAATTTTGGTTTTGAGAGTATCACAAATAATAGACACTTGGGATAATAGCTTAACATTTTCATTTTCTTTTTATAAATTCTCAATGTTAACTTCCAAAGAAGCAATGATTTTCTTTGAAAGTCTAACATTTTTCTTGGCATTAAGCAAATTATCATACAACTCATCATACAATTCATCAATATAATCAAAGATTGAATAGAGCTGTTGTCATATAATATGCCCTATCTTTCATTCTCTAAAATTCTCATGAGATAAATAGGACAGTCCAGTATAATATGCCCTATCTTTTTGCATTCAAAACACATTAGAATGGATGAATTGCTTTGTTCTTCTTTGTTACCATTTCTTCTTGAGGGAGGAGCTTTCCTTCTACCATTAAACTCATAAGCTTTCATCAGTCTTTGATATTTCTTTGTTAGAAAAGCCACACCATCATTTTTATTAAGATCCTCCAAACTCTCGAAATCATTTTCTTCTTACTTAAAAGTTATAGCAACTTTTAAAGCCAGATTTTTCCTTCTTCTATCATCATCATTCTTAAAATATCTCTTTGATTCCATCTCTTACTCATCCAAGTTGCCAAAGAGTTAGCATTTCCATCTTCATGGACTCCTTAATAACTGTAATCTTGGGTTGTCATTCAATGGTAAGAGAACAAAGGACTTTATAAACCAAATCAACATTCTCAAACTTCCTACCAAGTGTGCTCAAATAGTTAACAATCGTAGTAAATCTTTAAACTATATCCTTTATTGATTCAGTATCTTTCATTTTGAATAGTTCATTTTATGAAACAAGAGTATGAACCTTTGAAGTTTTAACTTGGGTTTTGCTAACATGAGCCATTTTGAGTGCATTCCACATGTCCTTAGTAGTAAAACAGTTTGATACCCTCTCATACTCACTTGGTTATAGGGTATTGAATACAATCCATTTGACCTTAATAGTGTGAAGATATTTCTTTTTGTCATCTTCACTCTAATTGCTTCTTAGTTTCAAAATGGCTATATTGTTTTCAATCTTGGTTGGAAGATTGTATCCACCTTCCACAATAAAATTTTTCATTTTTTTCCAATACATGTAGTGTTGACCATTAAACCCAAGGGGCTTGTTCAATGGAGGACACTTCGGTAGAATACTAAAATCACTCGAATACATAGGATCCTTTTAAGGTGGTTACACCTTGATACCAAGAGCCTTACTTTAATACCAATTTTTGCCACGAATTCAACCAAGAGGGGGTGAATTGGTTTTAGAATTTTACAAATTTGAAAACATTATTATAAAATCCCTTTTTTAGTTTTTGCAAAACCAACAAAACTACTTGAAAACAAAAAATAAGCAGCTTTACACAAATATTTCAGAAGAATAATATTCACAAGATCAATTATTTAAAAATTCACCAAGAACAATAATGAATCAGAGCAATATAAAGTGTAGAATGAAAAAGTGTAGGTATAACGAGATTCAAACGTAAGTATATAGTGATTTCCTTTGTAAAATATATCTAAGGCATATATCCACTTTTAAGCTCTTAACCAAGTTTGAATATACTAGATAACAGTCCATCCAAGTTTAAACATGCATTCGAAGAAGCCTTTATAATGATTGCTTAACTACAATCAAATACCCTTTGAGAATCTTACTCAAAGAAAAAAAAAGAAAGAGCTCAACCACTCTTCTGTCCTAGGTATGACTAATCCTAGAAAACCCATTAGTGTTTGAAGTGAAATGAATTCAAGAACTTAGCAGTTCAAATTACAAACACCAGAGGAATAGACTAAAAAAAATCTAGATTGAATTGAAGAAATGAAGTAAAAAAATTGAATCATAAATGAATCAGGTAGTGTTTACCTCTTAGAAGTTAGGATTTTTTTCATTGAGAAAAAGTATGAAATGGGTATTTATATTAAATGAACACGACACATAGTGAAATGACTGTTTCAAAATTGCGACCATGATAGCGAATTCAAATTTTGAATTTTCGATTAGAATCGCAAAAATCAGTTATAAAGGCTTCGATTCAAATCATAGAAAAATAGTGTTATATTCGATTCGAATATCCAATAATTCAAAATTTTTTAGTCAGTCTTGAGATGTTTGCAATCAGAATTGCAAAAACTAGTGTAAATTTTCAATTCGAATTGCTAGGCATTGAAAACACACTTTCATTTGCTCTGTTCTTGTGATAATATGCTATGCTTTTGTTGGTGAAATTTATTGAATATAGTGTTTCAATATTTATTGTGTTGATAAGATGTTTGAATCCTTGAAAGAGTGATATTTATTTATGCATGTGTCTCTTGATATCTTATTTATGCATAGTTGAATGAGTTGCTTTGCACAAATGTTTAAATTGCTATATTTTGTATGCAAATATTTTCATAGAAATTCACTTAACTTGTTGAATTAAATGCATGCCATGAATTTCTAAAATCAAGAGTTTTTTAAAGAGGATTTTAAAAACATCAAATTCATCCTCTCTTGAAAAGAAATTGTCTATCTTGCAGTTACTTTAAACTGAGGTTATTTGTAACACCTATTTTAATATAAGAGGATCTGTGTATATTTGAAAATATAAAGGAGGGTTGCAAATTTTTGTTAACACTTCAAGGAAGTGCAGATTATTTTTCTCTTAATTTTTTGTTAACTTGATTTCTTGTTTGAGGTCTTGAAGATGATGAATTTATCAACAAAATTATATATTGGTAAGAATTTTTTTTTTTTTTCAAATACGTAAGAACGCATTGTTCACAAACTTTATTGTGGCCAATGGCTAAAAGTTTCTGTTTGCACAATCACCAAAATTGCTAGATAGACCACTTTTAGTGGTGATTTGACTCGACCGTAAAGGAACTTGCGAAGGGCAATTGATTCAACTCAGAACGAGGAGGAAAAAAAAAATGATACAACAGAAAATCAAAATTCAATTTCTTTTTTTTAGTGCCGAAGTATATATATTAATAAAACATAGTCAACACAACAATGGCCCACAAACAAATTTCCTACCTACCAAATAAAACTTGACAGCCAGACCCCAAAACCAAAAGGGTGATTGATAGAAATATTTTTAATTTTATTGTAACTTTAAAATCTCAATACTATTTATTATTATATTTTAATAAATCAGATATTTAATATTATAATAAATTAAATATTAAAATTAAGAAGGTGATTTTCTGACTTATGATCGAAGGTAGTGTTAAGATTTATTATCTTCATAATTTGGTCTGCTTAGGTTAATGTCACGCTTGGCTGAAGTCCATTCACAGTCATTCCTCCATCAACGGAAATAACTTGGCCAGTTATGTAGGATGCAGCTGGAATGCAAAGGAAAGCCACTACTGATGACATTTCATTTGGCTCCGCGATGCGGTGAAGAGGTGTTCGAGATAGTATTTCTTCAACGTACTGCTTGTTTTCATGAACCTATTACAAAGGTAAACAACTGTGATTGTTACAGTAATATATTAACCAGAAAAAAAAAATTGATACATAACATTAGTCACAAATATGTAACATGCAAAACTGTGCTTGAAGAATTGAAGAATTCAAGTGCGGAGATATGAACCACGTCAATAATTTTCAATGATATCGTCCCTTTACTTTCTACTTTTCCATTCTCAATTAAAATATCACTTTTAACTTCAAAAGTGGTTCAATAAGACTACTTATACTTTTTTTTTTCGATGTCCTCGTACATGAGGTAGTGCCCATAATTTTACATAAAAATCAAATTCACATGAGAATTTGCCTCCTTTGTTAATGTTCATATCTGACCTAACGCATAAAATTTCATGTGAATTTTTTCTGTATACAACTTCACGTGAGAATTTTTCTCCTTTGATTGTTTGGCAAAGGACACTTCTGACGTGGTGCTCAATCATTGGTACAGGATATATTTGACATTGTGCACACAACTTCACATGAAAATCTCTCCTAGCACATCATCAAATCTTGAAAAAATTCTTAGGTAAATGTCATGTATGATTATATAAAATCAATTATAAACTGAGATGAATATCAATTAATTTATCATACTTAACTCCAATTTCATGTATTCATTTATCTATCTATCACTGATTTCATGTAATACATTATATGACACGAGAATTCATCTGTATCCTGCATGTTGCAACTCCAGCTCCCCCATGACCCAACACTTGTAATTTACATATAGAAGCATACTACAACCTAGAAAGAAAAATGATTGATTAGTTAAAAGAGTTCCTGTCTACTCCATCTACCAATTATCCATCTACCTTTCTTTAACCCATCTTCATACTAAGGTTTTATTCACAAAAAGGAAAACAAGAGATTAGGCCCTGAAACAGAAACTAAACCATATATATAAAGAATAAACAGGAACTAAAGAGCATTACACGTTCCACAAGTGATGTTCTGGTAGACCAGGGTGCAACACAATTGCTCCTAATATTGTCTTTTGCCCATTCACAAGCCAGATTCTTTGTCAGCTGATTCATTGCAGCTGAAAAAACCACCATGTTAATTTTTCAGGCCATATATTTCAGATTAATTTGAGAAAAAGATGTGACACCTTATGATCTTAAGATAAACTCACCTTTACTGATTGCATAAATGGATCCAGAACCTACATATGTAAGACCAGCAACAGAGGAAATAAACACTATGCTTGCCTTTCCAGAAGCTTTGAGAAGAGGATATGAAAGTTGGCAAAGATGGTATGCTGAGTCCAAGTTTGTAGTCATAATTTTTGAATAGTCTTCAGCAGTATACTCAGTTGTTGGCTTCCTCACATTTGTTCCAACATTGTTTACCTAGGCCACAATATCATCCATCCTATACAACTCATTCCATGAACACAAAACAAACAAAATTCTTTAACCCTTCACTTAGAATCATGAAAAAATTAGAATTTTATTAATTTTAAATTAAATTTATGAACAATTTCACATATGAATTCAATTTTAAATTAATTAACATCTTTTTTTTTATTATTATTCCAAATGAAAGATAAAAATGTTATCTTTGGTATGAAGTCGTGTTAATAAGAGAAACTAGTCTATGGAGTTTAACATTGCCATTGTTATCAATTTCCTCAAGAATATTGTATACTATTATCAAAACCACAGGGACTACTACCTATGAGCACTCACTCTACATCACAATTTTATTATTATTTGGGTCAAAAATAGCTAATCTCTAAATTTTGAACAATGTTCAATTTATCCACTGACTCATGCAAGCGTGGGATTGAATTTCTAAATTATTCTCAATTTTTGAAAGTGTGCAATTGCATTTCTGAACTTCACAAATCTTGCATCTATCTCCAGCGATATAAAGTTACAAAAGTTCGATGATTACCCAGAGCTATTTACATCATTTATAAAAAATTTAGAATTGATTGCATACTTTTAAAAACTAAGGAGTAAACTGCACATGATTCGAAAAATTTACAGTGTTTCACCCTTAATTTTATCTTGGTAACTTTCAATTATCATATAAGCACAAACACTAAAAATAATGTAAAAAATACAAAATCCTCTCCTTTGTAGGAGTTGCAACAAAAGAAAGTTTGCATTGAGAAAAAAAAAATGATAAAGAGGACACTAAAATGCTTTAATTTGCCGGAAAATGACTCACAAGTATATCTTGCTTGCCATTGAAGGTAGAAGTCACTTGTTGAATAAGCTCTACTCTTTTTTGTGGAGAAGAAAGATCACAAACAGAACCAGAAACCAAAAAGCCCTTGTCTTGCCACTGCTTTAAGCACTTACTGAGCTCAGCTTCATTCCTGGAGCAGGTGTGCACCCTTGCACCAAATTCAGCTAGCTCCTCTACCACAGCATGCCTGAATGAACAAATTTAATATACTCAAAGATGGTGGACAAAAAGGTAAAATGCAATCTAACCTTGAATTATTATACCATGGAATGTGCAAAAGGAATCCCTCCATTTGAAAGAGTAAACAAATTCACCCCTCAACTTTCAAATATATAAAATTAAATTTTTTGGCTAAAATTATTGAACAACAATTTAACACTTCAGAATTTATATTTAAATATCTCAAGATAATATTTCAGCACAGAGAATTTCAGCAATACTTTTAAAGTTTTAAGATTTATCTCCCTTGAATCAATATGTTATAATATAACACATAATAGTAACAATGATATCACTGTGAGAGAAAAAAATTAAAATTTTCTCACCACTCCTATAAAGATCAATACCAAAAGGTGCAGCTGCCTCACTCATATGTTCTAAAACTTGATTTTGTGATATTAGACGTGAATTTGACGTAAAAGACCAAATTGCATGTATTTAAAAATTGAAGAGTAGATTTAAAACCGGAAGCTTTCGCACATACCCGATACTCACAGTTCAAGTAAATTGCATTTCACAGAAAAGAAAAAAGGATAACAGAAGGAAAATGTATTTAACTTGAAGTGATTTTCGCTGACAACGAGAATTCACAGAAAATTTTTTTCCATAGCATGAATGGGTAAAAATCAAAACTTTTTTCGATAAATAAATAAAGAAGAGGAGGAAAAAAAAATTGATCCAATTCCACGAGTGCCACCGGTGACAAGAGCCGTCATTTTATTGAGGGACCATCTTCCTGAGCTTCTGACGATTCCGTTCTCTCTACTCCCCATTATTTCTCCGTCTGAGTATGCCGGCGTGTGAAAAATTGAATTCAATTTAACTTGCACTGCTTCGACGCCATTTCTGGATCCGCCACACCCATTGAGAAATTCCTGTATACTCTGACTATAACACGTGTTTATTTATCAACATTTTCATCTATATGTATTAATCATCTATTTTTTTATTAGGTTTAGAGACATTGAAAAATTAAAAAAAAAATTACAATTAACTTTCTTTAAATGAATGAAATAAGATTATAAGTATGTTTGATGCAACTAATTGATATTAACTATCTGTTAATTATTTTATTAGTTACTAGTTATTAGCTGAAAGTTAAAAACTGATAAACTAGTTGATTATATTAAAGTCTTTGATAAAATTATTTGTTGAATTAATTTATAAATATAAAATGACATATAAATATGATTAGATAATATATAGAGTAAATTAATTCATATTTATTTTGAGATTAAAATATATTGATACAATCAAAATAAGAATAAAACTACCTAAAATTTAATTAAATTATATTTTATGATATCATATGTTTATTTATTTATGTTAAATTAATGGATATATATATATATATATATCAAATATGCAATGATATGTGAGTTTTTTTTTAATCTTTGGCAATGTGAAAATATAAGCATAAAAATAGTATGATATTAAAAAAAAAAGCATCATAAATAAGGACATATAATTAACTAGGACGTGAGTTGTTAATTAACTAAAAAGAAATGGATAAATTAGAAAAAAATAATAAAAAACTCTATTCCAATAAGATATAAGTTATTTGGAATATCTTCTTAAAAAAGAGTTTTTTATTTTTTTTTCCAAAAAATTAGTATATTAAATGCCTCTAAAGTATGAAAAAGAATTATTTGATCAGGTGAAGAAATCAAAAGTTAGTTTTTTTGGTATACCAAAACACTAATATATATATATATATATCTTTATTTTCATTTAATAAATGAAAAATAATTATCAATTTTATTCTTTATTTTATAATTTTATAGATTCATATATATTAAAAATTTAATATTTTATTTACTAAATAGGATAAAAAGTATGATGATTGTATATAAGAAGTATTGAGTTGGAGTTGTCTACGCATTCTCCCATTTGTGTGTTTCATGCATGCATGCATGCATTTCATTTGGCCGATATATGGACCTGTCATGTACTATTTTATGAGCAAGGATTTTTTAAGGTTGTTTGCGTGTGCGTGTACATTAGTGTAATTTAGCGGCGGTTATTTAGAGGTAGTTAAGCTAATTGCCTCTAAATAGCATTTATAACGATGGTTAAGATAATCATTATTATTGTTTAAATTTTTTTAAATAATAATGGCATTTAACATGTAACCACTGCTATTATTTTAAAAAACTTTAAACAATAGCGATGGTTACATGTTAACCATTGCTATGTATTTTATTTTGCCAAACGGTGCGTTTGGCGTGTAGAAGCTTATTACCTTGCCTTCTCCCGCTTCTTCTTCCCGAAAATGATTTTGTTCACTTCGGTCTCTCTCTCTCACTTTGTTGTAAACCTTTGTTGAGTTGCTTGCTTGGAAATTTGCCAACATTGGAGTTCACATCATTATCGCAACTGTAATCACAATCACCACCACTAGAGAAGAGGTAAGTTGGTTTAGATTTGAATTCTCCTATTTTAATTTATAGTTAGGGATTTCAAACATTATTAGGATTTTATATTTAGGATGATATGTAGGTCACAATGCATTGTGAATCTTTCTTTACCTCCCTAAAAGCAACTTCATAGGTTTCAAATGATTGCAGTTTCAGAGCTTGTCGGCTTGAAGTTATTGCTTGCACTAACCAATTTTTTTTTTCTGTATTAAAGTTCTTAAAGAATCTCAATAAGTTTGGATTTCAAGTTATTCTTTGCTAATGTAAAGAACAAAATTTTCCATACGTATGGCTACTTTTTATCACTGAATTGGCTGACATTTTCTTCGAGAACTCGCTAATTGTGTATTGTCATTCTACTTGTAGAACGTTACCTGATAATTTAGATAAGTAGTGGTTGGGGTCTGTTTTTTCAAAGCCAACACTCACTTAATTGAAAGCCTCTATTTTTATAATAATGAGGCTCTGATTATATTGTGTTGCTGCCTTGTTTTGTTTGTTGAATATAACAAAATTTGTTTTCATTAATCTTCAACAATGTCGGAGAAGAGCATGGTTGCCTCTGGATTTATATTTTGTGTGATGGTCATTTCTATGTTCCTTTTGGTCCTGTCTTCCCTTTCCCTCCTTCAATTTACCAATCATTATTTGATACCTAGATCATGTTAGAGCTCATTCTTATCAATAACATATCACTTTGGATTATTGAATTGGAATAGAAGTTCAATGGATTATTGAATTGGAATAGAAGTTCAAATCAAACATGGATATGATTTAACAAACAAGTTGGCATATGATTTCACAAATTTTGTCACTTTAAGTTCTTTAAGGCAAACACTTGGGGGGGCCTAGCCATGCAAAGCCATTGCCATTTTCGTTAAAGGCCTCACATGGCCTTTTGGATAGTGTCTATAGAGAGAGAGAGAGTCAGAGTGAGTGCACTATTTATTGATTCTCAACTATAATAGCACAATTGCCATTGCATCTCACACATGGTCTCTGCATTCTTTCTTTGTTAACGATTTCTAGACTCTAGCATGCTATGGGAAATTAATAATGGACTGTAGATGCTGAGAAGATTTGACCATTAAGGAAACTTTTTCATTTTTGTACTATCTGTATTTACAGCAGTAAAATGTTCTCAGTCACCCATTAAGGAAACTTTTTCTGCCTGATTGGACTAATTTCTACATACTTAAATTGTTGTTTTTTTGCATAATTGGACCAATATGATATTTGATTTCTGCATATGTATGTCAAACTATGATATAATTGTGTCAGTTTATAGGTAATTGAATTATTGTATTCAAACCAAAATTTTGCTAAATTATAGCACAAGTGAATTGCTATTTTTGCATGTCTGAATTTGTAAGTCATTTTTCAGTCTGAGATATTTTTTTGTCTTTTTATTTTCTTTTCAGGATGGGGTTGATGTTAATTTGCCAGATTAAATTTCACCTGTGCATGCAAGGAAATCTTCTAGAGGGAGCAATCAAGATAGAAATGCCACTGATTCTAGCCAATCTCCTTAGGTTTTGTTGTATTTTTGGTCTTAAAGAATTTTTGACTGAAATGTAATGTAAAGACAATTGATATTATATTTAATTCAAATGAATACCATTTTCATTATATTTGAATGAATGTTATTTTTCTTGCACTATAAGTTTATTTTTATATTTTACAGGGGTAATTAGTGTCATTAACTAATGGAAATATAAGGATTGAATAGCTTAAATTTTTTTAAAAAAATAATACAAAAATTTAGCGACGATTAAGAAACTGCAACTAAGATGAAATCGTATTCAAAAAATAGCAGTGGTTAACTAACCGCTATTAACTTGAATTTTTATGAAAAATATTGCGGCGGTTTGACCATTGCTAAATTATAACAGATTTTTTATTTAATGTATTGCGACAGTTAATTTAATTGCCGTTAAATTATAATATAATCAAAAAACATTGCAACGGTTAACTAAATCACCACTAAATTAATATGAAAATTTTTAGAAATACAGTTTGCAGTGGTTCCTTTTAACCGCTGCTAATATCGACTAGGCGGTGTATTTCCTGATAATTTTCATAATCCCGCTATTTTATTTCATGACGGTTCTAACTGTCGCTATATACATTACATAACTACCGCTAAATTATACTATTTTTTGTAGTGTTATATTAATTGATTCCATCACTTTCAGAAATTTCATTTGCGTATACTCCCCAACGTTAATATTTACAGCAAAATTTTTTGCGTGTTTCTTTTGTAAAACGTGTAATTTTATCTCATATAATAAAATAAGAATTAGATATAATTTTTAATATCTTAAAAATTAAAATTTTTAATATCTTAAAAATTAAAATTTTTAATTTTTATTTTATGTGATTTTACAAAATTGATATATAAAAAATTAATAAAATTAAAAAATATTTTTTATTGAACTAGAATATAATTAAAGTCAAATATGACTAAAACACAATTTTATACATCACAAATAATTTTTTTAATTTAATAATTATTTAATTTTTATTTTCAATTTAATTCTTCACAGATTTAATTTCTTTTAATCAAATCATTTCATTCATTTATTTTCACATTTTATTAACTAAAGTGATAATCTCAAAACTTAAAAATTTAATATGATGTCCTCTCATGCTTATCCCAACACAAAATATATAGCTTGCATAAGAATATTAACTGTTTATATAAATTAAAATAATATTTTATTAAATGATACAAAATTAAAATAATAATTTTATGTCCCTATTTTTAAATTAAACTCATGTGATAGGTTTAAAGTATTAAAAGTATTACGTAAACATTGTAAGATATCACATTATATTTTGACATTTAATTGCATCAATTTTATTAGTAAAGTAAAAGACAAGTGGATAAAAAGATTTGGTTAAATCAAATTAAATCTATATAGAACTGAATTGAGAATGAAAATTATATAAGAACAAAATATGAAATAAAATAGTGATTTATTCTTAAAAAGTAGACAAGAAATTTTGAAACATGTTTTGTTACCTTAAACTAATCATTGTTATAATTTTGTAAGAATTATATTTTTAACAAATACTCAAAATTTTCAACCATAAAAAAACTCATCACAAAAATTTTTAATTATTTTTTCCGTTACTCTTGGACCAGTAAAAATTAGTATAGAATTCACTTATCAAAGTTTATTTTTTTAACTTTTTATCTACAATTTATTTTTACAAAAATAAACTATAAAAAATATAAAATTCACAAAAAAATTACCGTGTAAAAATAATGTTCATCTGTTGTTTGAAGCCAAAGTCTAAGTTAAAACGAGCTAAGTTCTCTCTCAAAAATATCTATACATACTATCACAGCCGAAGCCTCAGGCTGCAGTGGGGGGCTTTGCCCCCAAAACTTTTCAATTTTAATAAATAGTGATAATATTTTCCAATAAAAAATTGTCAATTTCTTTTTCTTAGCCCCAACAAATAAAGAACCAAATTAGATTTCCCATAAGGGAAATCATTATCCTCTTGCTATTATTTGACATAAATATAGAGTAAGAAATGTAAAATTTTAAAATCTTTATTCTTATTTTTCATATTACTTTTTAAAGTCATTTAACACATATATAATCTGGATTTGAATATAAGATACCAAAAAAAATTATAAAGATAATATTAAATGTTACTGTATTTATTAATTATGATCTTATATTTACATTTTTTTTACCTATGTTATGTACGGATTTGTGAAAAAATGGGTACTTTAATTGAATTTCTTGCATAATTTGTAAAAAAGGCTTATTTAATTAAGGAAATTCATCAATATAGATGGTAGTTGCAAACATAATATTTTATAAATGTGTCCTATTTTCCTGTAGAATGAGAAATACAAATAAATTTTTAGAGTTAATTATTAAATATATAGATAATTGAAGGGGAACATTTTCATCCTACATTTACTTAAGGTAGCAATGCATCCTGACAATAAAATAGTATTGTTAATTAAAAAATAGCAAATTTCAGTCTTATATTTCATTAGAGAATGAGAGACAAAAAAATAGTTTAGTAAAAAAATTGAATGTGACTTTTATATGAATTTGGTGGTTAGAATAGGTAGATTAATGTATCAAAAAATGTGAAAAAAATCATGCATGAGATTTGCATGGCGGAAATATCTATATATATATATATTTCAATTTTGTGTTCTCCTAGAAATGATAAAAAATTATAAAAAAAAATTATGAAGTATTAAATATGGAATTTGGATTGTTTCTGATGGATTGGCGAGTTGCCCAAGCACGGTAAGGGGCTCAGTTCGAAGAGTGCTCAGGACACTAAAGTCTCCAGTTCATCTCGTTAAGCAGCCCCCCTCAACTCGAGCTTGTCTGTAAAAGAGCGAGCTTGACCTCATCATTAGAAAGACTCGTTCTCAAACTGAAGGACTTGGTGTGCGAGGTGCGATCAGTGACTTGAAAGCTCGCTAAGCCAAAGACCACAAGAGACCAAGTCATACCCTACCCAACAGATACTTGGGGCCCACCTACAGGAGACAATCTGCGGTAGTCGAAAAGATGATTTAATCTATTTACATTGTCTTGTACATTGAATGTTGATGTAATAAATTTACTACATGTAAATTTACTATTGTGACCTCCTCTCCTCTATAAATATGAGGAAGGAGCCATTTGCAAGGGAGGATGAAAAAACTTGTATGTAGAAACTCTGTAAAAATACATTCTTAGAAATAGCACATTATCGTGGATGTAGGGTTAGATGCTGTCCGGATTTGGCCAAATCACGTTAAACTCTGGTGTTCCTTTGTTATTCTTCCTTCGTTTCCTATGTTTTCTATGGATTTTTTGTATTTGAACCAGTTCACGATTAGAGATCCCAAAAGAATCCTCCGTTGGCCGGAGTTTGGCTCAATACTAAAATCTGACGTCAACATGAAGTTATGTAACATATTTATATGTTTTTAAAGTTAACTTTTTTATTATTTTGATGTCCTAATATTTTTTTCCTAAAAAATCCCATTTACATTTCAAAGGAAGATCAGTTAGAGAAAAAGACATGTAAGAAAGTAATTATTTCAGTCAACTTCTAAAATTTATTTCTTTTGAAGGACATTTAATTCCATTGAATAACATTTTAGTCATAGAAAAATTAGGAAAGTCACAAATATAAAAGACTAACAACCCTATACAATTTACACAAAATGTCACTATTGGTGTACATTGTCACATGTTAAAGGAAAAGGTCCAAAAAAGGAAAAAAAAATTATTGATTGGAAACAAAATGCAAAAGTGGAGAAAAAAGAAATAGACAGGAAAGTGACTAGCTAAGAAGTTGATACTTCAAAGGAAAAAAAAACAAAAAAATTGATCTATTGTAAAACAATATAACAAAATGACTTATATGTTATTGTTATGGATAAAAATTGGTACTCGACAAATGGGCTGGAAAAAGCCTAGCAGGCAAGTACAATGAGCAAGCTCGAGGGAAGAAGCTTAGCTCACCAAGAAGAAGGTCATTCAATAGAAGTACTGGCTCACTAAGAGACTAGCCCTAGCACATATGGCCAACAGCTCGCTAATTGCTCGAGCTTGTCAAGTACGAGCTTGAGATTGTGAGTTAGCAACATCCCCAAAGCTAGAGCTCTAACTTACAGGGTGCAACACATCTCATCTAGCTAGAAGCTCACTTAGGTTAAATCAGAAACACATCCATCCTCAGACAACTTGCAGTGCCCCTCTGCACGAAGCAGCATGTAAGGCTCATCTACAGAAAGCAACCTGCAGAAGCCATTTTGCAGTAGTCTAGGCTATCTTGTACATTTAATGCTTGATGTAACAAAATTATAATTTGTAAATTTACTTTTGTAACCTCCCAGTCCCTATAAATAAGAGGAGGGACATCACTGTAAAACAGACTGAAGTGGTGTACTGTAGCTTTGCTAAAATTTTCTAGAAGCAATAAACTCATTGTGCACGTAGGGACCGGTGCTGCCTGATTTTAACCGAACCATGTTAAAAAAAACTCCTTGCTCTGGCTGTGTTCTAGCTGTTCTTCTTTTCCCTTAGTTCATTCTTCATTTGCATAACTATATTGCAGTTTGAATCCTCTAAGAACTCTCTAGGTTGGCTGGATTTCGGCTAAACCGAAATCCATTGTCAACAATTATAAATATTATATTTATATGGATGTACATCATATCTTTTTAATTTATCTATAGGTTATTATCTTAGTTAAGTTTATCTCTAATTCTCTCTGAAGTCTTGGAGCCATATATATAGATAATTGTAACAAGGAATCTATACCATTGTGACAAAGAAAAAAACTCATTTCTTATTATTCTGATTCTCTTTATCTATTTCTTTAGCATTCTTTTATTATTGTTGTTTTGCTTTCATCACACATTATCAGCACGAATTCTTTCATTTTGAATTTTAGGTTCAGGTAAAAGAAAGAGATTTCTCCCTTAAATTCATATTTCTACATTATTTTGGTTGATTTGCAATTTATGACAAATTAGTTTTGTAAAATGATACACATAATAAATCTGATACATTATGTTGTAGTTATATGAAAGCATTTTTTGATTTTTTATTGACTTGTGTTCATGGATTTCTTAGCACTTTTCAATTCTTATTTTGACATCGCATAATTTGAAGTTAATATGATAATTTACAAATATTGAAATAAATGCTACAGTGAACCCAAAATTTACTAACTAAAATATGTTGAATTACTTTCATGTCTAATTGATACCGAATTATTAATAAAAAAGAAGGCTGAAATATTCTATTGTTTTATATTTGTGACTGTATATAAAATAAGATATTGATAAAAAAAGATATTCCTAAAAACTTATAATCCATTCTCTAAAGTGAATATAGTAGCATCCAAAGAATTTTAATTTCTCAATTTTCTAAAGGGAATATCTTTCTTGTATAAAATTTTGATTTTGTATAATCTAAAATTAATGTGATAGGTTGTAAAGATTTTAATATTTCATTACAAAAAGTGAATATGAAGTATTTTAAGTATTTTTACATTCTATTCCTTGAAGTGAATATGATGGGACATGAAGATATTATTTTATAAAATGATATTCAATATTATTTTTCTTATTTTAATTGATAACTATTTTAATCAATAACTTTATTTTCTAACCTGATCATTATTCATATTATAGTATGAGTTAAAAAAAAGATTATTTTTTTGTTTTTTGAATTCTTGAATCACTTACTTTCAACCCATCCTCAATTTTTTTTTTTAAGAATTTTAGAGTTCTAAGATTGAGATTGAATATCATTTGCAAAAATTTTATTATTTATTTTTTGATTCAATTTATAATCCAAGGTTTTTAACTAGGTAGTCAATAGTGAGATTTTTCAAATTCAAGTGGTTCTGATTTTACATGTTGATGGCTTTGATATATTGGATTTCTTACTTTTATTATTTGACTGTAATCAGGTTATTTTTCATGCTATGGACCATAACTAAAATAATTTTATAATATTTCATTAAAGGATTAACAGTTATAATATTATTTATTTATAATGCTGCTTAAGATTTGAAATTATATTTCCACACTTTGGTATGTCAAAAAATAAAAGGTTACATTCCATCTTTTCAACATCTTAAATTTTTTGTGAACATTAATATTGAATTTTATGAAGATTGTTTAATTTATTAAAATTTGATTAATTTGTTCCTTTATGATCTAATATTTTTAATGACAATTCATCATGGGATTAAGGAAATACAAGTTTCCTAACTCAATGACTCTTCAAAAATCTAGTTACAAATAGAAACTTGAAGTGAATAGAGAAAATTTAAGTTAAATTCTTTTATATCTTATTTTTATTAATATTGAATATTGTTTGTTTTTGGTATTGTATAATTTTATTATTTTTTCTACTCCATTTTATTAATCTTTATGACAAAAAATATATTATCTATTATTTCATATCTCAAAGGTATTTCTAAAGTAGCAATACTAAAGAAAAATAAACTATATATATGATTGATTTGATGTGTTCTTGTGGCTAAACAAAATAACAAGCTCTTGATGAAAAAAATTATGGAGCTCACCCAACAGGTTCTGTTCCATTCCTTGCACTGAATGCAATCAAAAGTAAAAGATTTGGGTGTGGAAGAGAGGTCATGGTTATAATTGAGATTGTGAAAGAAATTAAACTAATTATTGCAATTCTTGTGGCTATAAATAGTCATGAGATTACTTCTCACCATCAGAAATGGAGGAATCATGAAAAGGAAGGACAATATAATAAGAACTCAAAAGGTTTAGAAAATATATGTTATATGTGGTATAAAAGGGCACTTGGAACTTTATCAAGCCTCACTAAAAAAATGTTGAGGCAAATTCTATTTATGAGAATGATGTCTGCAACCATGATTCTTATGATATAACAAATTTAGATGTGATAGATTTCTTTGAACACCCAAAGTAAGAATTGATCATTTGATTTGTGATGATAATGTCCAAATATATATATATATATATATTTGAAAATATGGACACTGACCAGTCTTTAGTTAGATTAAAAAAAATCAAATATTGAAGATTAGTGTCTCATGAATAGTGCAATAATGCACATTATTCTTAACAATATAAAATATTTCTTCCAATTTAATGATTGGTGAAAATTATTCAATATAATATTTGGTAATACAAAATTGACTAAAGGCTCCATAAGACCTAATATAATATTATCAAGAGAAACACAAATAGTTATAGATGATGCATTGTTATTAATTAAGTCTCAAAGAAAATTATTAAGTTTCAAAGACATACGATAGCATCGATACCGTAGTAAAATAGTAAATGAAAAATATATCAAATATTTTTATATTACAGTTATTGTCTCGAGTAAAAAATTTATATTGGAAAAGTTACCATGCTTTTTTTTCTAACCTATACTACACACACACACACACACACACACACACACACACACACACACACACATATATATATATATATATATAAATTTGATCAAAATACATGTTATAATGAATTAGAAGTTCACAGATAAAAATATTTCACTATTTGGCATAACTAGCTGTAATGATGTGAAAAATCATTAAAAATTTACATGACTATCCATTAAAGAACTTGAAGGTGCTTTAGACTAATGAATTTTCATGTGTTTCTTATTCTTAAGGCAAATTAATTAGAAGACTATCACCAACTAAAGTTGGACTAAGTCTCCAGTATTTTTGGAACAAATACAAATTGACATATGTAGAATTACTTATTCTCCATGTCGACCATTTAAATATTTTATGATTTTAATTGATATTTCAATAAGACGATGATATGTTTGTTTGTTGTTAACCTGCAACCTAGCTTTTGTGAGACTACTTGCTCACATAATTTGACTTTGAGTACAATTTCCTGATATGCAATTAAGACAATACATCTTGATAATGTTGATGAATTTATATAAAAAATCTTTAATAATTATTGTATGACAATTAGAATAATTGTTGAATATATTGAAGTATATTCATATATAAAATGATTTAGCAAAAATAATTTATTTTAATGTTCCAAATTATTAGCTATATCATTGTTTAAGAAAACAAGACTTCTTATATCATGAGACACTTACAAACTTTATATGTTGCAGGATCTATATGCATCAAGTCAATAAATTTTTATTAAATCTCCCTTTTATAATTAGCTTTGATTAGGAGCCATCTCATTTTATACACATTTAGAAAATTTAAATGTGCAATATATATTTTTATTACTCTACCATAATGCATAAAGATAAGCCTTCATAAGAGGTTAAGAATATAAGTATGGTCACGAATTTTATATTCCCAATATCAAAGGGAGAAAATATGTCATTGTAGAGATAATCTTGATTTTCACACAAAGTGATATGAACTTAAAGTTCAAAAGATGATTAGTTTACAAATTATAGCAAATCAATTGCTAGTTATATTATTGACCTAAAGAGAAAATAAATGTTATATATTAACTACAAATGCTCTAATCTAGATAAATGTCCTAGTAGGACAGTTAATTTATTATACAGTAAACGAGTTTGAACATGTCAAGAGCATGATATAACTATTGACTCCAAATTTAAAAATCCTCAAAAGAGAAAGAACAAATGAATAAAATGGCTTTTTCGAAGAGCTAAATGCTCCTAAAGAGATTTGAGATATAATTAGTCATAAACTTCTGGGAAAAGTTCATGTACCTGAAATTTGTGGAAATAAAGAGATCTTAGTTGATTATGTCTTTAATGTGAAAGATAGAACTAAAAGGGAAATAATTGTCGATAGAAATTTTCAAATAATGTAGCACTTAATATTATGAAATATAGCAATGATCTTGAATTTATATTTGGAAAAAAATGATATATGATTATTGGACGAAGAGAAAAAAATGCAATTTAGACAAAAATACAAAATTTAAATTTACTTGTAAAATAAAGAGATACCTAGCAAGTGTTAAGCCAATAAAACACCGAGAAGGAGAAAAGCTAACAAGGTATAAATATATAATTGTGCTAAAAAAATGAGAGAATTAAAGTTATAAATATAAGCACAAAGGTTTTTACAAAGATTGTCATTGGCTATGAGAAATATATATTTGCATATGGTGGATACCATGTTGTTGGCAATATACCAAAACATGATATACAATCCACTCAGCTTTATATTCAACTCAATGACAATGTTCTCCATCATAATCATAAAAGGGAGTGATTCTATCATTACTAGTGAAGGTTACAGCAACTATGTTATCATCTACCTTTTTCTTTCCCTTTTCTTACTTTAGAAGTCTACAATCTCTTTTCATATGTCCAAGTTTTTAGTATTGGTAACATTTCAATTTGCTTCTAGACTTGGATCTTCCATTATGTTCTTTATTATGATTTTGGCTTCTATTTTTTGTAACAAGGGCTTATGTATCATTATTAGCTACATCTTTCAAATGAGTTTCTTCATTAAACAAGCTATTTGTCACCATGCTAATTATCACTTTTCCATCGAGTGCTAAGTTGGTTGATGATATTACTATTAAATTGCATGATTTAGGAAGGGATCTGAAAAGGGTTGTGGCTTGCGTGTCATCATCCATACTTTGTATTCACATACAAGCACACCTGCTATTAGGAGCTTATATGCAACCACTGACCTGTTTCAACTTAGGAATTTATAGTACATAGTATGCATTCATGTACTAAAATATAATGGAGAAGCATTCACACATTATCACCCTGCTAACTAACATGTAGTGGAGTGCACAGTCTGTTGGGATTAATAAGATAAAGCATGCCATGATTCAGCAATCTGGTAGCAAACTATCAAGTATCATTCTTAAAAAATTTTGTTCTACACTTATATATATTGCAAATGAGCCATTTGATAATGGAAAAAAAAAATACTTCGTAAAGAAAAGCAAGTTGTGATATAAAAACATTTGTTGCCATGAGAATTCACTAATATTTATTCTTGTAAACCCTTTATTGAGCTTTTGGATATTTTATTCAAATCACCCATTTATTGTGTACTTTATCATTTTCATCAAATATCTAAGGTACATTAACCAATATAGGCTCTAATGGAAAAATTCAAATATAGATAATTCACATTATGACAAAAAATAAACTAAAATCACAAGAAACAATTTCAATCACCAAATAATAGAAAAAATTTAAAAGTTTGCAACAAACTCATCAAAGAACAAGCATTCAAAATAAGATTTTATCTTAACTATTGAAGTATATAATGACACCACATAAATGGTCAGAAATAAGATTTTGGTGTTGTCTCAGTTAAAAGTGGATGTGAAAGTTAATGGTACTAGTTCTAAATCTGAATGAGAACCTAAAAGAAGAAAAAGATGGAAATGGGTTGGAGATCAGGTGCTAGTTGTAATGCCCATGAAGGGTGCAAAAAATGCAAGCGAACTTTACCTATGAAATCAATAAAGCCCCACAAAAATCAATAATGATATCAGCTTGTCCTTGGTGGCTGAAGTTTGGAGGCATCCAAGGTGATGTAAGTGAGAGCATGAATGGATGGGAGTTTAGAGGAAGAAAAAAATTGCCTACTTTTGACTAATTTGCCATTATTGTTTATTTTAATTCCTTAAATGCCCCACTTCAAATTGTCCCACTTCTTGTCTACATAACATTTTTCATATTTTGCTAACCATGTCATCCTTTATAGTGTAGGTGACAATACACATTAGCTAACCTAATCGAGGCCACAACAACGTCAGTGCACACTGATCAAGCTAATCCAATCAATGAGGTCAGTGTAATCTAACTAGCTAAATAAATTGAACCTAATCCCTTTTAGTGTTTCCTCATTAAAAGTAATCCTTAAATATCAAATAAGATTAGTTTCCTTATTTTTTTTTCAACAAACAAAGATTGTTATTCATTCTCAAATTGAGCCTTCAATTGCTTGTTTTGATTTATTCTAATGGTAGTGTGCAAGAAGATCCATTAGGGCTTACATTCGAAGATAAGAATCCAAGGATGATGTTTGCTTACAATGAGATGGACTTCCAGGAGCTGAGAGTATTTAACCACTAAAGGCTTCAGCTAGGCAAAGGTGAAAGCTTCGATTGTATGACTTATCAAATGTTAGTGGCATCTAACCTCTTTATATACTCATGGCTTCTCCTTACAGAGGATTATGACTTTTAGTGCATGCTATCCATTCACAATATGCATCCATACTTGTTTGCAATGGAGATTTACATTGTAGTGGAAAGATTGTCGATGATTGCCCTAAATACCCATGCTTTTGGTTTACCAAGGTAGCAGTCATGGCCTTATGATGTCTTGTTTGATACATTATGGAATTCTTTGATGACATGCACATATCTGGGTCTTACCATGGCATTTGTAGCTCTTACATCACTAAGATTGTGCCTACTCATGAGTAAGACAATGGTTTGGTTTGTTTACCTAATGCATTACAGCTACATCTGAACCAGATATCTGGTCTTTCTTCATTGGCAATGTCAGTGGAAAATCACTATTAGAAAATGGAATTGCCTAAGTTTCTACATGCAAGGAAAAATTTAGATGATGTCTTTATGGATAAAAACATTAAGTTGCATGATGATGATGACATTGACAATGACCTTGATGATGATGGCACACCTTTAGGCCTTTCTATTGTTGGTTCCTTTGAAAATAGCACTATCTAGCTTTTGTTGGTCAATCCATCACTTGTTAACTTTATCTTATTTTCTAATAGTTATTTTTTAGACATAAATTGGGGTTACAATAAGGGACTTGAGGTATTTGAACTAGTCATACCAAGGTCATGGAGTGAGACCCAAAAACTATATATTGGCTTTCTCTTTAGAATGAAGGACAATGTGAATGCTAACTTGAAATAATACTCTATTAACCACAACCAAAGTTATAGAATCAAAAAATCTATCTATGGTAAACTTATCATTGAGTGCATCAATAGTGTTGTTGGTTATGGGTGAAAGCTTAATGTAATAATGAAGAAATGGATCCAAATGTGGGAGTCACAAGGTATAGTGGGCTTCACACATGTTTCTTTACTAGAGGTAATCATGTGTTCAGTCTCAAATTAATGGGGTAGATTTTTTGTATGAAATTATACATTACGCATTAGTCTTGGCTTGAGCACGATCTTAATTTTTTAAAATTTTTTGGCCCAACCCAATCTAAGGCTTGACCTGAAGCCTAGATCTTTTTAAATTTTTTCAAAAAATTTTCATATATAATTAATGTTTTAAAATAATTAAAACAACTTGTTACATAAAAATATATTTTAATTAAATAATAAAATATTTAAATATGTATAATTATTATTTCAGGTTAGGCTAGGTGGGTCGCCTATGCCATGCCCAACTCTATTCTTTGCCACACTAACATAAAACCACACAAATCTTAATTCGAGGTTAGTTGTTGCCTTCATAAAAGAGTAATTAAGGGAGCCATTTTTCACCATCAAGGAAGTAACTAGACACCCCTTCCTACAAATTATCTTGGCTGTGAAAAATAAAAGTTCAATTACACCTTATTTTACAAGAAGACATAAGAGGAAAAACAAAAGTTCATCATCTAGATCTTTGGAGATTGGGGGCATTCTTATACCTTGCTTCCCAGTTGGATGCTTAAGCCATATATGGATGCATTTAAGTACTACAAACCATTGGTGTAGATGAATGGCACACACTTGGACATGAAATACAAGCAAAACTTGTTGATCATGTCCATTCAAGGTAATAACAAGGGCCAATGCATTAGCATTCACAATCTTTAAGGAGTCCAAATAAGTTTGAGAGTTTTCCTTGTACAACTTTTGTCATCACGTTTGTTTGTGATACGACACTTATTTCATCTCCAACCGAAGAGGAGATGTAATGGAGGTGATAAAAAACCTATGTCTTAGTTTTCAACCATTATATACCACATATGTTCATTGTATCATGTAGATCTCTAGTAATTTCAGCTTAACACACTAGAACATGGCCATGAAAAACATGATACACAATGCAAGTATATAAAATTAAACATAATAGTTATTTACATTTTTACCAATGTTACTACTTATGTTTTAATTTTATTGTGTAACTTACACATTCCATTAGCTAACATTTCATCGAATCTAATGGTGCATAAAGCTAATTGACCTCACTCACCAAAAACAAGATGTAGTATCAATGGATTTGACAAATTACTTTTGAAAAATGGCTTTTGTGTGTATGAAAGGGGTAATAGATAGGGACACATGACTATAAACCTATCTCATTGCATCAATGACAATCAAGATATGCATATGGCCAATCATGCAACAACTATTTCTTATGTAGTTAGGACGTTTAATAATAATGTCATGACGCATGAGGTAGAGGGGACATTGCACCATTTCAGTTGTTGTGTATGTATTGTGAAAGTGAACTTGGTTGAAAGGATATGCTACTATGGTGAGTTTTAGTCCCCAAAAGTTCTATGTTCCCATGTGATCATAATGTACAATTCAATAGCATGCGACTACACTATACATTGACAATGTCTACAAGTTAAAGACTATCTCCCAGGTGCACAGCACCAAGTTTGTTTTAATTAGTTTAGAAGAGTATTGGCTTGATATGAAATGGCTAGCATTGTTGGTAGACCCATTGAAGGTTGTTAAGAAGGGTCATTTGATGTCATATCATATCTAATACAAAGGATATATAAAATAACCAAACTACTAGCCATTATCATAAACATCGTAACATAGATGTGTTAAAGAAGTTCAGAGTACATGACAAAGACATGAACACAAACAAATCATCGAATCTAAATTAAACTCAAAAGTACAAGTGGTTATGAATTCAATGATGACTTTATTAGATTCATCATTTGTCAAGTTGGGTGGTAATTCCCTTGATATGTTAACACCCTTGTAAATAATTTCCTTTAGGTTGGACCTCTATTTGCTTTGGCCTCCGATCACTAGTCAGAAGGTGAGAGGATATGCTACCATTGCTGGGATCTTTTAGATAATACATGATCTAAGAAACTTCAACCTTCAACCATGTAGGAAAAATCTCATACTTTGCCTATTTGAAGTCCTTTATCGTCACTTCACACTCCAACCAAAGTATTGTATACATCTAACATATAACTCATTTGATGGATTTTGATCCATTTAGAGAATGGGAACTAAAAATTTAGATTGCTCTGTATGGATGATTTATGATAATTGATGTCCATTAAATAGCTTGACTACCTTGACCATGCCATTAGTAATTACTAAAAAATTGACTTACTATATAAGAACAATAATTATAGATGTTATAAAAAAAATTAGCTTTCATTACCTTTATTTCCTTACATTACATATTTAAAAATATAGTCCAACCTAACATTGCCTGGATTTCTAGCAAATAGGCAAAAGAAATTGATTTTTAATTGGTAGTGCATTGACCTCGCCAAGCATTGGGGCTTTATTAAACTGCATTCACGATCCCTATGTACTAGGCAAGGTTAGTGCATGGCCAACAAAAAATTAATTTTTTTTTCCATTTGCTAGAAAGTTCCATTTTGTTTTTTGAAGGGATTAATATTGCTTATTATAAAATCACTACAACATTTTTGGCCTTTGGCAATAGCCAAAAATCATTCCTAAAGTCTGAAAACTGTTGCCTAAATGAATAGGCAACGATTTTCGGCCGTTCTCTTATCCAGCGTTGCCTATTCTTTGAGGCAACAATTTTTTGAGGGTTTTTAGCAACAAATAAGAAAACCATTGCTTATTCTTCAGTTATAGGCAACAGTTTTCATTTTATGTTTTAGCAACGATTTTTGAAATCTCCAGCAACACTTATAAACCGTTGCCAAAGAGAATAGGCAACGCTTTAATTCAAAATAGGCAACAATTTTCTTAGAAATAAACAACACCTTGATACATAATAGGCAACGGTTTTTGACATATATAGGAAACACTTCTCAACCGTTGTTGCATCAAATAGGCAATAGTTTTCCATAAATGAACAACAACTAGATGCGCTATAAGCAACAATTTTTACTACAGGAATCAATTACATAAGCGATTTGTGCATGAATTTTCATAAACGAATCAATTCGTGGCGATTACGTTTATGCCAAATTTTCACCTAAAGTTGGGGATTTCATATGAATCGATTGCCTAATCGATTTAGTAGAGGCAATGATTTTGGCACTGAATCGATTACCTAATTGATTTGTAGATGAGTTTTTGACAATCATCTACAAATCGATTTGCAAATCGATTCGAGAAGATTTAGTTTATCAAAATTTTTGACTGAATGTTTGGAATTTTGGGCAAATCGATTTCATAATCGATTCAAAAACAATATACATATGTGAATCGATTCATAAAGGGTTGAATAGTTATTTTAAAATGCATAGTAAACACACCACATCCATTATATGAAAAAAAAAAAGAATTTTCAATCACTCCAATGGTCAATACATCAATTAATTTATCCCAAATTTGAAGAAATAAATCCAAAACAACAAAGTAAATGTAAAGAGAATTAATTGTAAGTTCAATAGCTGAATTCAAATTCAAATTCAAATCATCATGACCAGAAGCACATACATCCAGCATGTTATCACCATTTTGATTTGCTCCTTCACTACTAACATTGTGTTGCATATTGTCCAGGTAAAATATATAAAATATGTAAGTAGTAAACAATTATTTAATTATTCCTATACAATTTGCAAATAGAAGGATTAAAAAAAAATAGC
>JANHAO010001579.1:0-32233 GCA_026873985.1 Saraca asoca
ATTAAAACGAGAAAATAGAGAATAATTTAGATAAAGTTATTCATTTATTCTCTTTCATTATTTCTCATTTTCTTTAATTTCAAATTGATCCCAACAATATTGTTATTTGTACAATTATTATACAATCATCTGATACAGAATATTTTGTTGTTAAGTATCTCTTAAAACAATCATTCTTTTACATGAAATTAATAGCAAAAGATAGTGTGCCAGAGACTTGTAAAAAAGAAAAAAAAATGCAAATTTTCTATCCTTTCATCATATTGAACTCTACCATTTTCTTTGGTGGCGAGTTTGCGGTAATTTTTTTATGAGAAATTCCTCCATAACATTGACATTTTGTTCTTTCATTTTTTTTTTTTCTTTTCCCTTTTAGCTTTTTTGAGTTTGTTCAAATACAATTAGGCTAGTTTGGCCTTATCAGGCACTTGCTGATTCTTTTTGCTTCAAAGGTGGCACACGTTTCTAATTATTCAAGCCCTTACTACTAGCACACTAGTTTCTAGTGATGGTTTGGCACTTGCTGATTCCAATTCCAACAAGAAAGAAAAACCAATCAACATCTCCGTAGATCAATAGCCAAGTCAATCAACTTGCACTTTACATTTCATCAAAAGATGGACGCTGGGAAGTAAATTAGCTTTTCCTTCCCTCAGTATTTTTTTTTTTTTTTAGATCGGTTCCACAATGTACTTTTTTAAAAATATTTCAGATTTATTTTTCTTTAAAATCTATGAAATTTACAATTCTATGAACCTCATTTTCTACTAAAAGATGTATATAATACACATCTAAAAATGAGAATGTATCAAATATTTCTCATGTGTAATATATTTAATAATCTTTGTTATCTTATAAATAATAAGAAAATTAATTATAATTAAAAATTGGATGCAGAAGATATAATAATTATTATTTTTCTACAAATTCCATTATATTGGTTGCAATGAAGGAATTGTTATTTACATTAAGATGGTTTAGATATACTTTTAGTCCCTTTATTTTATTAAAAATCATAATTTTATCATCTTATTTTAATTTAAACAATGTTTCCTTTCACCTTTTCTCAAGGTTATGATTAGCTCTTGTTTCCCCTTTGTTAAAAAAAAATAAAATTTATTAAGTGGATGTCTATTTAATTGATATGGCTTAAGCACACTTTTGGTCTCTTAATTTTATTAAAAATTATAATTTCATCCTCTTATTTTTAATTTAAATAATGTTACCATCCACCTTTTTTAAATATTACAATTAGCTTCTCTTGTTTCGTCTTTGTTAAGAAAAAAGATATAATTTATTAAGTGGACGCCTATTTAATTGATATGGTTTCTATATGAGACATGTTTTGCTTGTGTTGACATAATTTAAATGGAAAGAGTTAAAAAAAAATTCTTAATCATATTATTGAACTTGATTGACCATTATAAGCCATAATTAAGAATATTTTCAAACTCTTTTAATTCAGACTATGAACACATAAGCAAATGAATGTACCACATAGATTTCATATCAATTAAATATGTGATCACTCAATAAGTTTTATCTTTCTTTAAAATAGGAGCTCAATAAGAGAAGTTAATTGCAACCTTAGGAAAAAGTGAAAAGTAACATTGTTTGAATTAAAAGTAAAAGGCGAAATTGTAATATTCCACAAAACTAAGGAACTAAAAATGAATTTAAACTTATTAAGATTCAAAGTGTTAGAAGTAGTAACTTAAATAACTAAAACTAAAATGACTTTAATTTAAGGATGTATTTAGTTCACACAAGAAATAAGTTTTTGGAAGAAGTTAAACTTTTCATGAAATAAATTCTCTTGTGAATTTTTAGGAAAATATTGAACGTTGCTTGGTTAATAACGAGGAATTAGCACTTCCTAAAATATAAGTTCATGTGTTTATTTGGTTCAACTGTAAATTTCTTAAAAAATATTATTATAATAACTAAAATGTATTCTTGTCATTAAAGCAATTTATCTTTAAAAGATTGATTATGAAATAAAAGAAAATTTTTATCATTATTTAAATTATGTAAAGATAATTTTATATTTGTTTCATTAGAACTGAGAATCTTGGTACATAGCTTCCTTTGTGGCTGGTAAGCAACATCCTTTATGGAAAGCCTTTTTTTTTTTTTTCCGAGTTCAAAGCTAACCAAATAATACAATTATTATGTACTTATTAAGAAATTGCACTTTTCATACAACCAAACAACCCTTAAATTTAATAATACATGTCTTGAAGGGACTTGGATAGTGCATGTCTACACACAAAAAAAATAAAAAAGGATAATTTTATGAATAGTGCAAATACTAAGAAACTAAATATTTTCATCGTTGGATTGTCCTTTTTATATTGAAATTTATGCTTTTTATTTAATTAAATTACTTTGAAATTTGAAAAAAAAAATTCAACAACAAAAACTCTTAATCTCTTAAGAAATCAAGTTCCCTGTAAAATTATCCAAAAAAAAAAAATACTGAATGTATTTGGTAAACGGCACTAATTTTAAACTTGTTCTTGCAAAGAAATGAGTGCAATATACATTGAGTCTTAATATCAAGTATCAACTATCAAGACATGGATTACTTGAACTACCAAATGGTACACATTTCTATTCACTTTTACTTGGGGAAGAATGGAATGATCGAAACCCCAGCACTCAATATTTGCCCGATTTAGATTAACAGACTCACAAGTATTGGCAAGCCTGCACAAACAGGGAATTTCATTGTATAAGCAAAATCCTGACTCAGCTGCCAATTCCTGATCATCAGGACAAGCCCTTCAGATATGATACGAGCAAGGTAGGTAAAATACAGGGAGTAAAATGTCAATAACAACTTAAAAAGAACTTTACCTGCTATGCATTTTATACCAAATAAATCTTTACAATAAGGTTAAAACAGATACATATCAAGCTTCAGATGATGTTGACACAGCATGCTCAGTTACAATAATATTCCTCTTGTTTCAACTCAATCGGTAGCTCCCACACAGAGAATCTGCAATTTGTTCTTCTTTTACAAACAAGGAGGGCCACAACCTTCTGCACTCTTATATCTGTATTCTCATGGAGCTTGTCTTGTTCTTGTTACTCTGTTAACACCCATATTATGTCCACATACTTTGTAGATGGTCCTGGTAACCCATATTGAAATTTACAAGTCTCTTAGGGTCCACAAATTCCCTTGATCTCTAAAACCACCCATCTGTGCAGATCAGTTAATATATTTCAACTTTTCAGTATTGTTCCATGACAAAACAATCTGAAAAAATGACAAGTTACAATACCAGAGAGAGCCATTTTGTAACAAAGCCTTAGTACTATAAAAATGGAGCGCCACTTACACTTAAACCCATTCACAATTGCTCACATTTACTTACATAGCACAATCGAATTGAAGGATCTATATCCCTCAAACTAGGACAGTGGTGAAAAAAATTGAGAATGGATGGAGTTCAACTAGCCTCTTTCATAGAAATGCCAAAAAGCGCACAAGCTACCCTTATGAATTGGAAGCACACTTGACTTTTAAATTGCAGAAATTTTCAAAGTTCCAGATTTTCCTTCCAATTCCACCAACCCAGAATGAACATATCACATACATATGCTGATATGACATGCCTAACGGGGTGTTTTTGTTGGGACCATGGTCTGAAGTAAGTCACATGTAATAAAGCATGATTAATTGATGCCAAGGGAAAAAGGACTTGGCCACGGCTACTGTACTGTACTCAACACAACAACTAATGACAAGTAGCAAAACAAGGTGGCATGAGCCCACATTGCTATCACTTTAGTAGGAATTTATAACATGCCAAAATTTCAAGTAAGATTGCTCTAAAATTATAAGCCTTCCAACTTTACACCAATCAGCTAGACTTTTGCAGCATAAAGACATAAAAAGAAACCATATCCTGTCCAAAGGCAAAGCATATTTTCAGAAGCGCCATACATCTAGCCATATGTCTCAGCCTTTTTCTGGCAAATGAGAGCTAATAGCAGCAAGAATGAAGGAAAACATTCAAGCCATTAACAGCAGCATAATTAGGAAGAAAAAGAAACACTGAAAATTCTTGTTATTAAAGAGCAATAAAATGGAAGAAGCATGCTCTACTCACTGTAAAAAGAAAAATGCAGAGTGCTTTATCCAACCAACCATCATCAAGAATACATAGGCATGTGTGGTTTTACACGACAAATGCAGCAAATTTAACAACATATCATCAATCCAAAGAACACCTTATAGACCACCTTCAATTCTCAATACAAGCGGAGTACGCTTCTCGCGATAGAATGTGCCTGGTTCGATCTACTTTTGCCAGTGCCATTTCTCCGGCTGCCTCTCATTGGAGTCAAGTAGAACCGTAAGAGGCCATTGTCAATGTTGTTTGGTGAATACCTTGCACTCCTGTTCCTTTCCAACACAAACTCATCTCTAGCCTTCTTTCCATGCCCATTAGCTTGAACACCATTCTTCCTAAGACTGCCACCAGTGTTTCTCCAGCTCACACTGCTATTGCTGCGGAAAATCTTCCTATTAAAAGCCCCTCTAGCATCTTGCCAAGATTCTGAGTATGAACGCTCAACACCATTGGCTCTACTATACCTATCTTCATCCTCATCTTTGTTCCCATTTTTCCTATGTAAAAAACCCCAAATGTTCCATGCTTTACTCCAACGTCTAGATTTCTTAGATCCTTTCGTTTCACCGTTCCCAATCACAGAAGCATTATCTCCAAAACCCATTTCAAATGTCTCGGAACAATCATCTCTCAAAGAATTCAAGTTCGAAATCGGATCTCTCAAATCTCTCTCGGGGAAAACCATTTTCTGGCCGTGAAAGTAATCGACAGTAGCAGGAGACACCTTTGCATTTGCATTTGCATTTGCATTTGCATTATTAGTATTTGCATTTGCACTTGAAACTGACTTCAGCTCATCCATCTCTGCCACCACGGCCGCGGCGGTTTTTCGTATAGAACTGGATCTATCAAGGCTTTTTCTCCTTCTAGATGATGGATCAGAGTAATACTCTCGGGTCTGCGCAGACCCACCAGGAACTGTTTCGTCCTCATTGATTGCATTCATGGGTTCTTCAACTGGGATTTGGGTATCAGACCTTAGAACATGAACTGGAGCATCTTCAACCACGGAAAGCATTGTGGGCATCCTCGAGGACGTTCTTCCCATCAAATATCCATCCCAGGAAGCTCGAGGTTCGTCGAAAGAGTACCTCGGATCATCAAATGAAATCCGACCCGCATCAAGAGAAATCCGACCCACGTCGAGCGAGAACCTCGGATCAGTGTCGCAGGATCGCCTTCCGAACCCATAATCTGCGATCTCAGACTGTGTCTCCCTGAATTGCCTCCCGATGGGTTTCTCCACCGGCAAAGTAGTGGACCCACCGCCATTTCTGCGCTTCTTCATCTTCTGCTTCTGCCTCCATTTCTGCAATTTCTTGCTGAAGACCGAAGCCGCAGACCAGAAACTCCCTGCGATTTCCTTGAAATCTCTCCCTGATGACTTCTTCGCTTGGGAATCAAGATCTATGTGGTCCTTCATCGTCTTCAGTTCTTCCTCTACAATTTCTCGTTCCGGTTCCTCTTCCTCCACAATTTCTTGCACTTTATCCTCAATCACATTACCTGCATTGGGTTCTTCCTCCTCCAAAACCCTAATTTCGTCTTCGTCGTCGTCGTCTTCCTCAACTTTCTCGTCCTCTTCCTCTTCCTCTTCCTCTTCCTTAACCGGACCTTGAACACTCGAAGCAGCAACCAAATTCCTTGTTTCAACCTCAACCTCACCACCACTAGTGCCAGTAACACCAGGCCGAGAAGCTTCCTTCTTCAAAGGGTTTCGCTCGTCGTCTTGATTAAAGAGGTTCCAGAGAGTGCTTCGAACTCTAACGTCACAAGACTTCCTCTGTGGCTCAAAAACCCCAGAAAAGCCCTCGTTTTTGGAAGCGGAAAATGACTTGGTACGACGGAGCTCCGGGAAGAAGGAAGAACCGGAAGTGGGTGGCCTGTTGCTTTTACCGGCGGCGTTATTTCCGCCGCCAGGTCTGAATATGGCTTTAAGCGCAGCGGCAGCAGTGGAGGAAGTGGGCGGTTTGCGGGAAGAAGAAGCAGCGGAAGAGTTGGGATCGAGTACAGCTAGGCGTTCGCAGAGGCATGAGGGGCAGAAACCGGTGAAATGCTCTTCTGGATGGCGGTCACAGGAAGTAGAAGGACGGTGAGGCTGCAATGGCGGTTGTGGTGGCAACAATTGCGGCGGTGCTGTGGGTTCGGTGGTGGGATTCATAACCACAAATGGTGTGTGAAGCTTCTTTCCACTCTGCTCATGTTACGAAGGAAGAAGATGATGAAGAAGCAGAAGCAGAAATCAGAGCGTGTGTGTGGGTTTGTCTCTGTGCTAATGACAAAGAAAGAAGAGAGAGAAAGTAGAGGGAGAAGACTGTTTGGTTCCAACGGACAGCGTAAGAGAAAGTGAAAGAGAGAGTGAGAGTAGAGAAAGAGAAATATGAAGGAAGGAACTAACGGGAAAATATAGAGAGAGAAAAAGGAAAAAACGTTTGGAAGAGTTTAATTAGGAATTAGAAATTTCCCAAACAGCTTCAGCCAGAGCATTTTAATTAAATAAATTGAACATTTTAATGGGAAAAATAAAAAAAGGAAGAAAATCTGTCTGTCTTGGGTTGCTTTCCGTTGTGCCCGACTCTGTGGCTTCTGAGAAAGACGTTTTGGGGCTGGGGAGTTGTCACTATTTACTGGAAATAACACTGAGGACTGAGGCTGTCATTGTCCAAGGTGATAGGGACTTTTTGGCAAAGCCAGCTCCCATTTTCATTTTGTAGTTTTAATATTGTGGATAACCTATTTTTCTCTCTTTTTGGGAGTGGGAAAGCTATTTATCTTGACCATGCAAATATTTTTACCAAATAAGTATTTATTGTTTTTCTATTGGCTATTACTAATTATTAATTATTAATTTGTAATAAATGACAAAACTAATGCATAACTGACATATATTTCAACTGTAATCCTCACGTTTAATAGTCTCTAGTAATATATGATACTCATATTGTCGAATATTAGTTTATTATCTAAAATAAATATAAGAAAATTTCCAAATTTTATCCCTTTTTTTGTGAATTACATGACATTTTTGCACAATGATATGTTATTTTAACATTTATAAATAGCACATATTAAAGCTAATATTCTCGGCTTTATCTTAACAAGACATCATTTTGTGAATTTTTTTATTTTTTTCCAATTGTTAATACTAAAAAAATTTGATGATCTTAGTCCAAAGTAAGAATAAAAATTAAATAATTTCTCATCATTACTCGTTCTGTCTAATAGTAAAACATTAAATATTTGTGTGTTCTTTTCTTTTTTATCATGTTGAATCAGATAAATATAGAAAATTTTATGAACAGTGAAATTTAGAAATTCTTTTTTATGTGTAATAAAATTTATAAAAAAATTTGTATATATTTCATTCTAACGTGATAAGAAAATGATCAAAAAGAAAAAATTTAAATCCATTTTTAATAAACATTTTTTTTGCTAATCAACAAAATGATGTCCAAATTGTTATTAATCTATGGTATCAAAGTGTGAAAACAAACAGAAAAGAGCGAAAAAGACCAGCATCGTTGACACCGACGAAACAATACTGGGCCAACCAAATGCAAAGTGGTAAATGGCAAAATTATGTTTATAGGCCTAACCTAAGCAAAGCCTATGTGTGATTCATCTACACAAGTTTCCAATGGTACATAGTGGTACACTACTGGCTCTATCATTGTCACATTCCATTTGCAATTGAAATATCTTATTTGTACTTCTTTTAATTATGCATAACTTTTTTACAGCAATTGTCATATACATATTAAGTAGTTTAATGAGAAAGATTCAAAATAATTTTGTGAAAAAATATAAGTTTAAATTTTTTTATTATAAAAAATGTTTATATAACATGATATAAATTATATTAATTTTAATTGCTTTCAAATGTATAAAATAATTTAAATTGTGTAATATATAATGAGAGATTTAAGAATGTTGTAAATAATATTATATCAGTAATCTTTGCACATGCATTAATAAGAAACGTAAATTGATTTTTTTTAGTTGAATTAAATTCATCGTGATGCTTTCGATTTTCAAAGATTCCCGGTGGAGTGAGAGAGATAAAGTAAAAGTAAATCACGCCTTCCACCGCAATGAGATTTGGGGAGAGAGAGAGAGAAAAGGAAGAGGCATTGTGACCTGTTTTCTTACTTCCCTTTCTCACATTTCGCTTTCTTCGTTTGCTTTCTTTCTCTTTCTCTTCTTTTGTCCCCCTTTTCCTTTTTCCTGTTCCCAGCTGCGCTTTCCTTTTTGTTTTTCGGCTTTCTTTTCCTCCAAACAGCTCCCAAATCCTAATGTTTTTATGGCTGTTTGGTTTTGGCTCTATCTCGTAACCAAACAACTTCATCTATGTTTCTCAGTCCACCAGCCCCACACCTTCAGGAAACCGCATATCAGAAAAGAAATCTTGAAAGAGACAACTTAAGAGAAATAGAATTCATTAATTTATACAAGTTGTTCCAGCACAATGTAACATAATTATTGATGCGATTACATTTAAGCCTTTTGTTTTCTATTGAGAAAAGGGAAGACGCTATCAGCCTTGCTATTCTTGATATGTATTATCATACAAGTATTTCTAGTCGTGTAATGTTTAAATTAATCACAACTATTATTCAAATGCTCATCTTGATTGGGATTAAGGCGTTCGCGGTACCCCGAGAGAGAGAGAGAGAGAGAGAGAGAGTGATGATTGGCATGGAATAACAATGATGATAATTATTACAATCAAGTTTGGATTCTCTTTTTTTATTTATTATTTTTTATCACATTTAAAAAGAAGTAAATGAAAATTTTTATTAATTTCATTGTATATAAAAATATTCTTAATCTTATAATATACGAAAATTTTATATCTGTTTATTTCTAAATGCAATAAAAAATTCAGATTTATTACATCATTTGTACATCCTATCAAAAAAAAATTGTACATTGACACAAATGCTTAAATAGCATTGAGAAAGAGAGCACTCTTTAAGACTCGTCCTTGAGCTCACCTTTGCTAGGAATTGCAAAGCATTTGGAGAAACGTGGTCTGGGAGTGGTGGGTCGGTGGGTTGAAGCGTGGGACACAAAGTAAGCTAGGGATCTGCTTTAGATTAAGCTGCCTTTTTTTTTTTCTTTCTTTAACATTTGGTATGAAAATGAAAGAAGTATGATAGGAATAAGATGACGAGACTATATATAAAGACATTGCTTGACAAATGAATGGACAAAGTATCCACAAAGAAAGACAAAGCAAGTATCAACTCAAAAGCATTTTGTGATAGACCAAAGCTCCATCCATCCATCTATCTATGTACTTCAAAAGGGAAATATGCTTTATCCATTAACTCCGTTTCCCAAATGGCAAACTCTTATTTGTCATAGCCATTAACCCAAGCATTTTACCTAATATCTTCTAAGATCATATTATCATCAACTTATCCTATCTACAATTATAATATACTATTGGCTCCATTTATGAATGAATTTCAAAACATTCAATCAGCCGCAGAGTCAACATTTTTAACTTCAGCCATATGATTTTTAGGTTTTTGAGAAAGTAAATTTAAAATTATTATACATAAAAATAGTATCATTAAGATTTTTGGATATTGGGACTCCCATCAATTTCTCTATCTCCTTCCCTTCAATTGCCCTTATAAATTCATAAGAAAATGTGAATTCAAACATGAGAACTGTTGGTGCATGCATTAATAAATTATGTTAATGAATAGTTTCTTATTAGTTTTTAGCTAATTTGAGGAGTTTTAAATGTTTGATTAAGTCAATTAACTATTTTAAATGTTTAGTGAATGATTATTTGAATTAGCTTTTTGGTCATTAAAAAGTAATTTTTTCAATTAATTGTTTGATATTTAGGATGAAAAAAAGACATCGTTATCCTTGATCAATTTAATTTTTGATATCATTGTCCTTAATATACAAAAAAATCTTATAAAAAACATGTATGAAATATATTTTATGATAAATTTTTTCCTAATATGCATTAAATATCTTATTTAATCATTCCCCATTTTTCTTCTACTATCAACTTATAAAAAATAACAATATGAATAATAATAATAACAATTAATAATAATAATAATCTTATTTTATCTAAAATTACCTATTTTTTATAAAAAAAAAAGTTATAATAAATTATAATATCTGATTCTTAAAAGAAAATCTAATAAATAATAAATTATAATTGATTAATTCTTAAAAATTTAATGAATAATAAATTATAATTATTGATTTTTAAATAAAAACTAATAAATATAATAAATTTAATCATTTATTTCCTAAAGAAAAACTAATAAATAATAAATTATAATATTTATTAAAAAATTTGATAAATAATATTTTAAAATCTAAAATATTATTAAAATAGAATAATACTTAAATAAATAATATATATATCCTTATATGCCATTTTATATATAACTAATAAATAATAAACAAATGATTTTATTAAATATTTTTATATAAACAACAAATACTATCAACTAGTGAAATTAACTAATACAATCAGTTATCTGTTAACTACTAATGTAATCAGCTGATTCTCAAATAAGAATTATATCTTTTTAAAAAAATTAAATAAAAATTTATAAATCTAACTTTTACTCAAAAGTTAAGTAATCAATTTTGATCATATTATGACAAGCTAATCACTAATATAATTAATTGATTGTCAAATAGGATTTATATCTTTTTAAAAAAATTGAATAAAAATCCATAAATTTAGCTTTTACTAAAAAGTCAAGTAATCAACTTTGATTATATCACGATGAAAATTGAAGGATAAAATCATATTTATTAAATTTTAAAACATATTTTTCGTGAAATTTGTTCACTTGTACTATAAATAAACACTGTTTGATTCTCTACACTTCGTATCATCTTTCAATTCCAACGATTAAATCGCAACGCTATAGACAAAATGACTATGTAATTAATCATTCTTAAATGTGAATGAACTGTTTATTATGTAAATAATTATTCTAGGTATGCCACATGTCTAATTGTCACATGTCGGAAGATGCAACATTTCCATTGTTACATAGAAAGAGGAAAAAAAAAACCTTCATGTCTAAGCTAATGACATGTTTACACACATTCTATATGAGCAAAAAGATAAAGCAAAGATTTTTAATCACTTTATGTAAAAGGATATACATTTATTAATTTGGTTCCTCTTTTTGTCTTTTCCATATTATTATTGTAATTCCTGAAAAATTAATTTTCCTATATTAATTCTTGATAAAGACATCTAATATGTTAGAGTGTACGGAGAAATTTTCGCATCAACAAGTGCTGCACCTGTTAAATGGGGACATAATTTTCGAATATTTATGACAATATTATAAGCAAATATTTAAAACTTGATTCTTTATTTCTTGAATGAAAGATTATAGTTTTTATTTAAGATTTAAAACTTGCAGGTTTGGATTAGGAATTTAGGATATGGTGGGCTTTCTTCTTCCCCCGTGGAAATGGTGGTTGAAATTTAGAGTGTGCGTATGGTATTTAATAAGTAACTTATAATGTAACTTTTTTTTATATTTTAAAAATATTTTGTGTATTAATTTATCGGAGCTTATAACCTCTATATAAATAAGTAGGTTACAAGAACTTATATCTTATAAATTAGTAAATTTCAATCTTTTTTCTTAATTTATTCATCTTATTTTGATTAATTAATAACTTATTTTTTAAATATAAAAATCCTATATTTTAAGAAAATAATAATTACATTATTTTTCTCTCACACAATTTTTACAACAATGCAATTATTGACCATTAAATGTTGTTTCTTCTGCGTCAGACCGACAAAGAGATGTAATATTATACCATTTTTTATATCAAAATTAATTAAAACATTTTCATAATATATATTAATATTTTATAATATTATATTATTTTCTATAGTTGTTCTTTTTCCACAAATCTATAAGGGATAAAGCATACTTATATATCATTACATATGCTTATGAATTAAATATTAATAAATAAAAAGTAAATGAGTAAATAAATATATAATATCATAAAATATAATTATTTATTTTTATATAATTATATTTATATTTTAAATATTTTAATTATATTAATATAATTTATACTTAAAATAAATTTAAATTAATTTATTTTATATATCTATTTATATTAACATGTCAATTTATATCATTTTATATTTATAAGTTAATTTATCAATTAATTTTATTAAATACTTATTATATAATTAATTAATTTATCAGTTATCGATTAATCACTTATGCCAAACAAACTCCTTTTTTTTTTTTTTTTTTGAGTTTCTTTGAGAGCTTTTGACTGAAATATTAACATTTGATATGTTCTCTAAAGACCTTACTTCATTTACATCTTGAAATTAATGATAGATATTTATAGGTGGGTCTATTGAATTAATCACTCTTTCTTTTTTTTTTATAAAAAACTTACTTTGGTCTCTCAAATATAAGCATGGCTCTTAAAACTTTCTTCATTTTCATCCCTCAAAAGGTAAGTTTAGGAAGGAGTATCCATTTTTCAAATTTTTAACTTATTTTTGATAATTTATTTATATGTCAAGTTTACAATTTTCTTTGTTTTTGGATTTAAATAATTTCATTTATTATTTTAAAATTTTCACACTTAGAAAATTTTTAACTCATTCAAATAAAACACCTTTATCTAAAAGTAGCCTTGACATACATTTTTATACATAAAACATTTTCAAAATAAATTTCTTTAAGAAAATAAATTTGCAAGAAATGATTTTAACGATATTATTTTTTTCATGTAAATCCATGCATAAAAATATAAAAATAATGTAAGAGAGTAAAATCATTAAACCATTTCTATTTAGAACTAGAGTTCTTTATTGCTTAAAATAAAACTTTAGGACTTGAAATTTGATCCGGGTTGCTGTGTCCACGTGTCTGTCCGTGTAGGACTCGGGGCAGCAATGAGCATCGTCAGGGGATATCCACACATACATTCGTGCATCCCATTGCATGTGATTTGGAAAAAGTAGTGTTCACAGTTCCCACCACGTGTACTACTTATTTCCCACTAGGTTTCACGAGTCACCCGCACATTCCTTTCACCTTTGGCCCCCACCCCCCTCTTTTTTTTTTTTCTTGTTTAATATAGTTGGAAAAATATTCTTTTCATCCCCAACTTTTATTAAGGTTTCAATCTTATCCCCAAATTTATATGAAACAAATTTATACGTTAATTATTAAAAAATGTATAATATTACTCACTAATCTAATTCTATTTGATTTTTTTAATAAAGATGTTTGCATGACATTAAACTTAACATTTTATATAATTAAAATTGACCATGTATGCTTATAAAGTTTTTATCTTCTTTCATTTCTCTTTTTTCTTGAAATCTTTTCTTATTCTTCTCTATTTTTATTGTCATTGGCTTTTTCTTCTCTCTCTCTCTCTTCATTCTTGCCAATAACGTAGACAGAAGTAACCAGTAACCACTTTTTACATCTTATTATCTCTCTTGTCATCTCTCTCTTAATCCTCTAAAGTGTTATTTCTTTCCTATTATTTGTCTCACATACGTAACATTGAATACTATTTATAAGATTATCAATGATTTTTTTGTTTCTCCATTTTTTTTATGTCTATATTAATCTAAGCTAATAAAACTTTACTTAGCATCTTTTTAAAGTCCAATAAATATCATGGTGATGGTCGATATGAGCCTTGTCCACGTGTAAGGTATTGTCCACTTTAGAGTATGGCCTTTCGTGACTCTCCTCACAAATTTATCCCTTTAGGGTGTAAGTTACTATTCACTTTCTCCTCAAAAGACACCTCTTCGTTTAGGCTTAGCATGCCCTAATCTTAAAAGACATAAAGACATCCGATTTCTTATCGATGTGAGATTTCTGCTCACCCCTACTTTCTTTTTACTATCAACATATCACTACGACCTAACTCTTCTAATTATGTTAACTTTTTTTTATGTAATTGAAAAGAATGTTAAGTGTTAAAGAAAAATGGTGGATGAAAGTAACGATTTACGGGTCAATTCGATATCATTACTTGAGTTGTAGAGTCATACAAAGAGATACTTTAGAAAGATGAAAAATATGAAATAGAGAAAAAGAAAAGAAAACAAAATCTATATAAGTATGTAAGGCTGCTTTTAACAACATAAAATGACAAGTTAGATGCCATATTTGTAACTCCTTTAAAAAATCAAATGAAGTCAAACTAGCAAATATCATTACATGTTTTTTTTTAAAAAAAAAGTAGAGAGTAAATTTATTTTAAATAAAACTTAACCACACCCAATGAAAAACCAGGGATTGAAATGCCTTTTTTTTCCTATATAATTCAACTCTCCCTTTTGTAATTCAAGTATCCCTTTGCGTCCCCTCCCCCTTGCACTTTTTAATTAAGCCAGCCACGCAGAGTGACAGTAAGTAATGAGAATCCCAATGATTACCGTTCATGTATTTAAAGTTTGAAGAAGTGATCTACAGACAAAGGATCTGAATATTTTGTTATAAATTTAAATATATAAATTTTAATTTGATTATCATGAAAATTTATTAGATAATTTGTTTCTCTCTTCAAAAAGGAGATTCTATTCTTTAAATTTGAACAAAATCAAGTTAATCGTTCTTACTTATCATTTTTCAATGAAAATTAATGATTAATTGTAGTTTTAAAATTTAAATAGTTAAGAATGGATGTCATTTAAAAAAAAAATGGATAAGAATTATTTTGATTTAAAAAATTCTTGACCTTCCTTAATCATTTTTATCTTATAATATTACAATCTTTTAAAATAATTTAACTACATATAAATGTACAAAAAATGTAAAGAATAAAATATATAAGAGTATAAAATGTAGAACTTCTGAAGATATATAATATTATCCACCTCTATTTTCTTTCTAATTATTTTTCTTTATAATTATCATGATATGAAGAATAAAAAAATAAAGTAAGAAGGAAAAAAAATGAACATTATACATATAATTTTGATTTTAAATAATTTACTTTCAAAAAATCAAAATAAAAATGTTATTTTGAAAGAGTAGTTATCCACGCCATTTTTAACCCTAAATAAACAATTTTCGATTGAAAACAGTTTGATGTTAATAAAATATAAACGGATTAAATTATTATAAAATTAATAAAGAAGAGTCCAATTAAAAAAAAAAATCCTTAATCGCTTTTAATTTATTCACGCTCACCCTTAGTATCCCCCCCTCATTTCTACGTGAATAACTTCTTATGTAGCTAAAAAACTAATAATAAATAAAATTCCCTAAAGGTATTTAAATCCAAAAAGAAAGGAAAATGAGAATTTTGATATTGCATGTGCAATTGAAGAAAGCATAAAATGTAATTAGTTTTGTATTTTGTATCCTTGCCTAACTTTGTTTTTTCAAGTAGAGTTTAAGAATTATATATATATATATATATATATATCAACTTACATTGACTATGTACTTACAATACAACAACTTATTATTTTTTAATAAAAATTATATATGAATTTTTATAATTCTTACAAAAACAAATATCTATATATTTTCTTGAGAGAAAAAATGAAAAGTTGATCGTTAAAATATAAGATCTTTTAGAACACCATTAAATTTGTTCGATGGAACTTTCAAAACAAAAAATTGTTTGATGGAAGTTAAAAGATCTAACTTAATTATTAAAAGGGTCTCTGGCAAGAAAATAGTAAATACATTTAATTTTATTATTTAAGCATTTTTTACGTTTCATATTGGTATAATATAAATAAGTCGAGTGAACAAACAAGTAGAGATTTTACTAGATATAAAAAAAATTAAATTTATAAAAATAAATAATTAAATATGGTATGACTCAAGTTGTCATAAAGTACGTGTGGATTGAAATTAAAATACCGATCATTGAGTCAGAAAAACCCGCAGGACCAAAGGTGGGCTGTACACTTGCCATATTACGTGCAATTATTGTCTAGCTAATATTTCTAAACTCACCTTTACTCTCTACAACTTTTCACATTTTGAAATTGAAGTTTATCAAGTTTCATTGATTTTATTAGTAGTTGTATACTATTCACATTTATATTTTTTTAGATAGAGATATATCATTTTTGTTCTATAAAACTATTCAATTATTATTCATATTATTTTAGATTTCAAAGATCTATAATTATTTTTACAACCATATATATAAAATATAATATAATATAGCTTAAAGTAATTATACTTATTTTTAATAATATATATCATTTGCTGTTTCAATTATTCATAACTTTCATCATAATTATATATAAAATTTAACATGATTTAAACTTTTTTCTATTTATTTAAAAGTTTGACTCATTTTTCACATTACAAAAAAAAAATAAAAATAATATTTTCCCCCTATTTCCTCATATCTTCTATGTTTTGTGATATCATTTACATGAGATTAATTTATGATAATTTTAGTCAATAATATAGACAGCATAAAGTCCACTCACTCTCATAATAAATTTTACTTAATTATTTTTATTTAAAAATTTGAAATTTATTTTGTCATAATATTCATTATTTTTTATAATAAAAATGAATTCATACAAGGACAATATGTTTGGATTTACTTTTGCCAAGGCATACGAGCAATGCATAGTGTATATATGCTGGGAATGAGGCCTAAAGTGCTAACCTGTCCCTCTCTCTTTTTCTGTTCCCAAAAGAAAACAATTTTATAAACAAAAATGGGTTAGTGTGTTTGTCTTCTTTACATGTCACATACAACTCACATTGGTTGGGGTTTAGGTTTGTCTTTCAAGGTCTATGCTTGCTTGGTTGATCTTAGTCTTCACAATCCCAATATATATATCCAAAAGTGGATATGTAAGATGTGGCCCCATTCATCTCTTTCTTTATCAGCCATTTCTCTCTCTTCCCACCAAGAAACATAGAGCCATTGTTTTCAACCTCACTTTTTCAATGGGGTGCATATTTTTGTTTTGTTTTCTTGCCTTCTTCAAACATTAATATTGTTGCATCCCCCAATTTTATGTACTAATATATCCCCAAGTCAATTATTGTGAACTTTGTATTATGTTGTTCATTTACTATTGAGTTTTACTATTTTTATTTTCTATCTTTTATATTCTTTTATAAAAATCATATATATATATATTTAATTTTTAAAACTTTGAGGGACTACAAGGAAGATTGTGTTGTTTGCTACTTAAAGACACTTGAAATGTAAGGTATTATAAATCACATAATTGTGTAAATTCAAGTATCACTTTTCTTCTATAATTTTTTTTACTTTATTAATGGTGTCAAGTGTTTGGAGACAAATATATCAATTAGTAAGAAAGGAGAAGGAATTTCAATTATAGATATAGGCAGCGAGGGAACAATGTTACTTACTTGTCAAACTGAAGATCCCACATGTACGTGTTATGTGACTTTCACCTAAATCTTAATCATTAGAATGGGTATTGGTAACATTACGTACACACTAAATTGAGAAATTATGCTCACTTGTTGAGAATATATCATTTGACTTGAAATGACTCATGTTATACCATTGCAAGTTAAGCAAAATATATGAAATATGTTTGCAAAACTAAAATTGCTTAATTAGAATAAACTTACTTGCAAGCCACAAATATGTTCTAACAATAAAGGGTTTAAGTAATTTTCATGAATATTCTTAAATTTAAATTTCATTTTCTCCTATTGAAATAAAATAAATGAAATGGTAAAGTCATGAATATATAACCTCACTTGTGCAATTATATTTTGTATGATCAATTTTATTTGACTAAATAATGAAAAAGAAATTTGTCAAAAAAACTAATAATTTAGACTGAATATATACTATTATTTATATACTCTAATTTTTTTATTTATATACATGATATAATTTAAATTTATAATCATTAGTTTCTTGAAGGATCTTAGATCAAGCAACTACATCAAAATGGTTCCTACAACAACGATTGAGGTGACAATGACTACTATAACTATTTGAACGAGTAAGTTCGACTTGATCATAATATAAAAATATTGATCATTAAAAATTAATTAGCATATCTTTCTTATATTTACAAGAATAAAGAGCAATCGGTTATCCATGCACAATGATCACGTGTCTCATGCCAATTGATCAAAACTTTCTAGATCAAGAATATTTAAATTTTTTTATGTTATTTCTAATGACAAATTTAACGTTCAATGTAACTGTTAATCATTTATAATTTATATATATATATATATATATATTGCATGTGTTGGCACTATTTACATAGTCTAACATGTGATTGATCACATGGTGTGCTCTTATGATCGATCACATTGTGACTTATAATCAATTCGAACATATATCCATAACCATCATAAATAAAAAATGATCTATTCATATAAGTAAGATAATATAAAATAATTATATATAATATTTTTTACATAAAAAATTACATCTATAACACTATTTTTATATAAATCACAAGTTGGTGGTTATAATTTGAATATTGTTATGATCACAGCAACTTAATGAATAGTATGTATTGCGGGGCCTCAGAAATTTGAATGCAAAAAGAATATTATGCATAATGACATGAACAATAACAGCATCTTACACTAAATTAGACATTAGTAGGGTTTCATTTGAAGAATATTGGATGGCATATTCATGGTAGGTTTGCAGAATCTGGAGACATAGTGTCATATCTTATAATATTAATGACATGGAAAGGGTCTGATTAGTACTATTGAAGCATGCAAACAAAGATTAAAGCAAGATTACGCTTTGAGATTTGTAGGGTCAAATTTTTTATGTTTGTTTTCTGTTGTTTAGTGAGTAACTGAAGATTCTGTAGTCAGTCTCTAATGCTTCTGTCCCTCCAAAACCACTTTTTGCAGTGAGAATGAGCTTTCCTTGCCTTCTTTAATATTTTGTCATTTTCTACATGAAAACAACAACTGAAATTCTTAATGTTTCTTTGTTTTTTAGGTCAAAAAGTAAAGCAAATAATCAACATGCCACTCAACCCTGATAATGCCTCACAATCATAAAATTCCATGGTAATTAATATCATACTTTAATATAATGCTATGGGAATATCTATAATATTAATTAATAAATATAATGATGTTACAAACCTAGGTTATGAGTGACTGATCTAGTAGTGGGATTAGGATTCTAATCTATCATTCTTTTTTTTTTTTTGTTTTAGTAATACAATTTCAGATATGATTTTATGAAAATACTGTATCATAAATCTAACTCCCCATCAATACCATATGAACAATGAACTCTACGGTTTATGAATCAACATTTTTTTCCTTTTCATTTTCTAATTCGGTTAACATTTGACTCATTTAGCTTGCATGCATCTCAATTAATTTACTTATTTTAGTGAGTTAAAGATAAATTATCAAAGTTTTTAGTTCAAGAGAGCCAATTATCAAAATTTTATAAAATATATATAAATATAAATATACCAAGAATTTTGAGAGGAACACGATAAGATGTAGTCACTCTTTACATATTTACACTTGATTAAAAGAATTTATAAAAAAAAAAAAAAGGAAACCATTAGTAGACTAATTATAAGAAATAATTTTTACAATACATATGCAAGAGTCAAACTTAAAATATATGTATGAGTATATATTTCAAACTCAGTAAACCCTTACATAGAAATATAAAGGCTTTGCTATCCTTCGATCGATGGGAATCTTGCAGTGCAAAGTTTATATATTATAACAAAAAAAAAATCAATGTGTGTCTTTATTACCAAATCTCTGGCTTTTCCGCTGTGAAGATTGGATTTTGATTAACAACTGAATCAATTGATAATTTTAGGTCATTGGTTCACAGATAGAAGGGATAATTGATAATGGAAATTGCATTATGCATTATTTTTTTTTTAAAGCTTGGCATTGTTAATTAGTGAATGAGAGATTATTTGGGAATTGATAACAGCTATATATTTGCCAATCAATTTAGATATAGACATGCGCATTGATCCATAGATTCCACTAGTTTTTGCCCATCTCATTATTGTGTCTAACTACACCTTTGGATCATTATTGTCCATAATAGCACTAACCATTTCCACACTCTTTCATGCTTCCATTTCCAATAATTATTTTCTCATATCTTCTAGCAAACAAACAATAAACTAAGTTACTCTACATTTCTAGCAAATACTTTTCATTCTCACATAAATTAAGGATACATTTACAAATATTGAATAGGACATCAATAATAAATCATCGTTAAAATATTCTAATTATAAAATCTAATTGATCCATATATCATATTTTGTATAAAGAATATGTATCTCTAGGTCAGAGACATCTCAAAAAACAAAGAATACTACGTTTAGACATCTTTTACTTTTTATGTTATATTAAATGCATGGCAATAAAAATAAGATTTCCAAATAAGATCTCCCAACTAGAATCTATAGTATTATCAGAGTTTCTTAAATCCTTGGAATATCAGATCCAATATATAGCATTTTCCTAGATTCTTTATTCTAACACCAAATCTTGTGATATTTACTCAACTTTTCACCATTTCAAAATCCAACAATAATTATTTTAATTAATACCATTCACTAAATAATTCTTCTTTTAATAGTCAAAACTATTTAAAATTGAATAACTAATTAATGGCGGATTAACATATTTATATTTCCTTCATACAGTCAAGATACGCACTTGTCTCTCAATATTTTGAACTTGACATCTCTGTCCACTCTCACATGAGATTGATTTAACTGTTTGATAATATATATCTCAAATTTGATGTTTAATTTGCACTAAAAAAACTGTATACTGCCATGCCTAAATGTTAAATGAAAAGAGAAGGAAAAAACAAAGGAGGGATGGGCAATAAAGAAAACTCATGATTACAAAGGAAAATATGATTCAAAAGGACAAACTAATTGGGAGTCCTTTACCCCACAAGCATAGAAATCAGAGGCTTTATGTATTTGTGAATAATAATAATAATTTTTTTTAAAAAAAAAAAAAAACAAATGCGGAGAATGATAGGCCACTTTAAACAAAGCCTTCATTTTGGACCCAATATGTCTCTGCAAAAAATTCTTTCACATTTAGCCATTTTGCCCCCTTTTGATGTGATGCATTATTTTGGCAACATTCACTTCATAATATAAAAAACCATAATAATGCTTTTCTTAATCATATTATTATTTAGCATAATAGAATATAAAACCCACTTTTCTGCCGCAAATCACGCCACATGGCATCATCTCAAGTAAACGGCCTCTAGACGGTTGGATTTGAGTCAGAGATTAATCCTTACAGTCTATGATGCATGTTAGAATATAAAGTGCATTATCATGTATATTAATAAGAAAAATAATCGTTTAAAATTTGAAAAATATAGAGTAATTAAAAAATAATTTTTAAATTTATAATTATTTATTTTCTTAATATTTTTATTAATGATTATGATGATGCATTTTATATTTTAAAGCAACGAAAATCCAACTCTTCTCCTGAATTGGGAGGTTACAATTTACTTAACCTCCATAGCCTTTAGGGCAGTGCCTAAAAATGGCCACAATTTTAATTTTCTTAGATAATTTGGTTAGCATGAGGTTAGGTCTATTATGTGATAGAAAAAATATTAAGTATATTTAATATTATGTATAAACTATAATTATATATAAATATATGATAGAATTTGAATAAATATAACAAAATTAATGCATAAATGAGATTGATTGAATTCATATTGTTATTATACATAGTTAAATGATAATTTATAAAATAAAATAAGTATACTTAGCATTTCTTGATAATATCTAATTCTTAAATCAAACTTTGAAAAAATGTATCTATTATCTTGTAATCATGAAAGATGTTAAGTATTTTTTTTGTTTTTTTTTTCATTGATAATAAGGAATTTTTTTTTTTTAAAAAAAAAGTAGAATAAATTGTTCCATTTCAAGGTTAGAGATATGCCATTAACCTTTTTTAGGGCTTACAGTAGTATTTAAAGATCATCTCACCTCCTAAAATCATTAACAGTGAAATTCAAACTTAAGACATAGATGATTAAAGAAAATAAATTTTATCAATTGAAGCAACCTGAAAATCAATGAAAAAATTTAAACTTAAAAGTTTTGGTAGATTATTAAAATCCTTTGTCAGTCCACCGTGTCTAATGGTCCAAGATGATATGGCTATGCATGTACAGAGAAGGAATCCCAATGGAGAATGTATAGTTTGGCATGTTACTAAAGCAAGACAAAGCAACAAAAAGAAGCATACAAGAGGGAGATTTCTAGGTATACCTCTCTAGGGATTTACAAATATATTCCAATATAGATCAGTGTGTTTTATTATAATATGAGAGTAACAATTATTCACTGCACACCTTGAAAATGCAGAGAAAAAAGAAGAACAAAGATAAGATAAATAAAGGAGGAAGTGAGATGGCCACTTGCATTATAGTTTTGCATTCAAATTGAATGAAAATCTTTGTTCGGTGAAATTGGTTCCAAAGTTTGAAAGGATTGGCAAAAAGAAAAGATGATCTTTGCTTTTCTTTCCTCTCCTTTTGCTTTTCAATGATAAAGTGGGGAAAGACTGATATAGATAGTGTTCCCACATGAAAAAAATATAAGCTGTAAACATGTTAAAGAGCTATGGAGGTAGGCTAATTAATTTAATATTAATCTTAACTATCTGCTAATAAACGTGAGACTTGAGTTATCCTCAAGTTTGCACATACACACACGTAAAGTAATTTAGCATTAGAAACTGCTAGATATGTAATTATTTTGGAGGAGTTTTTAAATTGGATTGATGTTTTTCACTTGAATTTATGAGACAAATTTTTAATATAGGTGTTTATTTCCTTTATTTTTTCCATGACCATGATATAAGTTTCCACATATGAAACAATTAGATAAGTAAAGAGACATATCTGGTGTTTTTTTAAACAATATAAAAAATCTTCATTTTAGCATGAAAGAATTTGAATACAAATCCTATTATTTTTAAAGAAAACTCCATTACTAATACATTATTGCTTTATTGACAATTATATTGTAATTTATTAATAATGTATTTTATCTTAAGATGTCAGAGTTTTCATCTTATGAGTTGAAAAACTTTGAATGTGGGAAAATGTCTCCCATCTTAATTTTTTTTTTTTTTAAAAAAAAACTGTAATGGAGATTTTCCAAAGTAAAGATGTAAAAATGGGAAGAGCTTTCCTCATTTACTATACGCTTTTGACCACCTTTATTAAATCAGTGTACCACATATGGCTTATAAAGACTTGCCCATGTGTTTCTTTTGCTCTGTTTTGGGTCATATATTGTTGCTCAGAAGATAGAGTTTGCCTTTTGGCACTTTCTTTCCTGGGCTAAGACCTGAATCATCTGGGGCCAATTGTGGTTTACTTATCCAAGCTTCAATTAAAGCCATTTAAGTCTCAATTAAGTCATTAATTAACCAGCTGCCTGCAACAATTTATAGAGTTAAAGTGTGGGTTAGTTTAACAGGGAGATTGACTGACCAAGTTTGATTACTTTAATGATCAATCATGCTATTATCTATTACAGAATCTGATTCTTTACTTAAAAGAGGAAACTATGATCTCTATTAATAAAATGTGAATTGGTCCTCTTTTGAGAGTAATTAAAGTTATTAGCGTGATTAGCTCCATCATTCTCCCTTTACCAAATGGACAAATTCTAAGATCATTAGTAGGCATAAATTATTTTGGTAACAAATGAAAATATGACTAAATTGGATCGGTATTTAATAGATCTATCAAGGAGCATTAGTCCCATAAATTATTGACAGACTTGAATCGGTGTTGTGTTAAGAGTTTGTACTATTAACAGAGAAACATAACGATCAACAGATGGCACCTAAGCTTAGCCTCCAAATACCTTAGTAAGAGATCAAATCTAACATCTTTGATCTAAACGAAGGATAACAACTAGTTTTGAAATGTAAGGACATTTTGGATATAAATATGTTTATTTCAAAAGTATTATTATTTGCATATTTAAATGTTGTACACTATCACTCACATTTTACAAAAAGTATAATGTGAATCAAACCAACTTCATTGGAGAGGTCAATTTAAATAAAAGGTTATGTCATGTGTACAAGATATTTAAATGTGCAAGTAGCATTTTTCTATTTCACATGCATATTGTAAATAAGGCATGCAGTAAATATAGTATATGAAACGTGTGAGAGACTACAGAAATGAACTAGAAATGGCAACAATAATTTTGCTTTTCATACCAACTATTTAAATTGAGCTCGATTCCTGGTTGCCCATCCAACACATTGTGGAGGGAAAACTTGAAATAGAATTGAGCATTTTGATCTTCCACGGCAGGTGTTTGCCCTGCCTGCATGGCCCAAGATTAACAACATATTTTCCCCCATTATAAATCATTCATAGAGGCCCATTGTTCAGAAGCTGCTCAAATGGTCCCCTGACTGACTTCGTTGGGAACAAAACATGAGGATCCTAGCATTAGAAGGATTCTCTATGTACGTTCAAAATTGTTTTTCAAGGGTTATGCTGCAAAAGTTTGTAGGAGTAGCATGTCTTTCCGTAATATTGTTACTATGGACCATTGGAATGAAAGAGCAAGAAGAGGTTAAAAAATTAAAAGGCAGTGAAGTGATAAACATTATATGGGGACAGAGCCTCAACAAATTGTAGGAAAAGGGGATGAATGGAAAATCAAATCTCCAAGTGCCAAAATCTTACTTCAACTGCAGGGATTCAGGCCACTTTTGTCCATAATTTCCAGTTGACTCATGAATGTTAGATACAATCTTATACGACTTTTCTGTACAGTGGAACAAAATTCCAATGGATTCATATAAATTTTTCAATAGAATAAAAAAGGAGCAAGGCAATATCACCATGAGTATTTCCACTTAGTTATCACATCAACTAGAATTAGAACAGAGACGTTAAGTGAAGGAACATTTTTATTCATTGCCATTGGAAAAAGTTAACTCAATACATTTACTGAGTGCAAGTATTTTCCTTCGAAATTTTGACAATTTCTTTTGATATGCTTTCATCCCTTCCTAAAAATTGATTCATTCCTGAAACACTTAATTTATTTCCACATGCATCATTGCTCCTACATTGTACCAATATGGCAATTGCATTAACTTTCTGTATAATTGATGGGAGCAAATCAGCTGCTTCATCAAATAATTGAGCTCTAGCTCCTCCCACCACCTGTTCTCCAGAACCCTCGATTTCTAATGTTGAGAACAACTGGGTTGCACTCTCAGCTGCTGCATCCAATCTGTGTAGAGCTTCCTTGCATGAAATTATGGTTTCCTGCAGTTTGCTCACTTTAGGAGGATTTTCATTTTGATCATTGCCTTTCCCCAGATCAATGCCTATTGAATTTTCGTTGACAGGGCATCTGTTTAATTCACATATTGAATTTGAATCTGCTGAGCTTTCTGGCAAGTTCTTTAAGTCCTACAATTGGCATTTATGATGTGAACCTTCACATATACCATTTTGAAATTCTAACAATGAAAGCTTCAAGTTCAGAATATTTTTCAAAAAAAATTCCAAGAAAACAGATTAAGGAATATCACTAGTCAGTACTATTAATCATGCTATTAATATATTACATTTAATTATGAAAAGCCTCAATCATCAATTTTACAATGTGGACTTGGCCATGCCTTATATAAGCTCATGTTCACATAAACTGTAGTTTAGAATACAGAATAAACCTTCTGTTTACTTAAAATCTTCATACTCTTTGAACTGCTTTTCATGATGTTTGGATTTTAAAGAAAGGGCAAAACTGTGCAAGTCTGAATTATGCTCTTGTACATACCTGTTTAAAAGAATTTTCTGTCACCAGTAAGGAAGTTTCTTCTGGCTTAATATGAGTTGCAGGTTCTTCCGGACAACTCATGGTTATGTTAGTCATACTCCTGACAGGTGTGCTAAATAGTCTCTTGCATTCTCCAGGGTAATCCTGTTGCACAACATACCTTGCAGAGTACCTCCGGACAAATGATTTTCTTCTCTCTCTCTGCAAAAACATACAGCACAGGAGGAAAAAGATAATCTCGACCAAGTCTCAAACTGTAGTAGCTCAAATCAATTATAAGATATCTTACAGCAGTTCAACTCTATGAAAGTTAGAGAAAAACTACTTAGAGTAGCTGTTCTCACACTGCCCTCACACCTGTAAGGATGTGGGGTCACACGTGCGTGGGCCACAAACCCCTCTCATGCGTGTGAGTGGCAGCAATTGTGTAGATAGCATAATTATTTCTTATCTACAATTCTTGCCTTATGCTCTCTAATGTGACTTTTATTCTTGTTTTTCACTCTGAAAATTCTTACTAGCTTTGCTTTAATATACAAGTTTTCTAGGATCAGTAATCGCAGATTGATTTCATTGAAAAGTGAGATTGACTTGAGTACTCAAGTATAAGCCTTTGTTTTGGATCATAGAAAAGGGAAATAGGAAGAGCATGACTAAACCAGTTAACTTGTTAGGAAAACCAACCTCTTGTCTTTTTCTTGCTCATTCTAGTTGCACAGGATCTTCATAAAGATAAGAAAATGTTATGACTCGTGAGAGAACATGTCCTGATCATGAGAACTTTAATTTCTATAGAGCAACGTTACATTTTAGTTGCAGAATATCTATCAAAACTAAAATTTATAACCGTTTTTATCATCAATATCATAATATAATTTCATAATTGGGGGCTTACTACACGGTATTGCCAGAAAACAGAAGTGGGCAAATGAGACTTAATTCAAAGTATTGGACACAGACTTTCCTAACTCTGGTTTAAACCACAATTCCAACCATCAATAAGTAGTAAACTATGACACATTGTCTCATTGCATACAAAATTACTAACCTTGTGTGTTTTTGATAAGCTGCCAAAATGTTGCTTAAATAGATCACTATCTTCAGATTGCATATTTGGTAAGTTATCTTTATTCACTGCTTGCAAATCACTTCCTGATTCGTCTAAATTCAACAGATCTTCTGCACTGCCATAAACTTCTTCAGAGCATTCTGACCAAGATACATTATTTTTGTTGCTGCACCCAACATCTTGATCTAAGATATGAACTGGCTTATCATGTTTGATACAGCCACCATCCCCTAAAGAGCTCAGGTCCATACTCATCTCATCCTTGTCTTGTACTGCAATAAGCCATTATTCGTAAAGTAAGCTCATATTATGGGTTCTCATTACTTCAGCCTCATTGCTTGGACCTCAGTGCCAAGTATGCATATTCAAATAATGAAATTATATAAAAACCGGGATCAAACATCCATTGGGCTTGGACCTCAGTGCCAAGTATGCATATTCAAATAAAAAAATTATATAAAAACCAGGATCAAACATCTATTGGGCTAAGCATCATGACAAGAGGTAAAGCACTTGCTCAGGTGAAGTTTAATCTCATGGCATGTGAAAAAGAATAGAAGTTGATTAGCAGTTACTAGACTGTGTATCAACAGCAGTGCTGCTAGGAAGATAACGATTCCTCTATTAGCAAAGTCAAATGTTGGAATCAAGATATTAATAAACTCTTTAACTTTGAATAATTTAATAAAATGGATGGTTCACTCAAAATGTCAATAATGCACATGGCACATTTGCAACATGCAAAAATGTCGAGAGGCATATAACCAGCATATCATAATTATTTATTTGTCACAAATTGATCATGATGAGTGAGGGATTTTACAACTCTACCTAAGCCTAGGCAAAAAGAAACCTCAGTGGTGCAGTGCATGATCTCTTCTAACAGAATTCTGGTATCATAACCTTAATGGCTTCCACAATTATTTATCACATAGTTTGCTTAGTCAAATGGAAATTGCCATCTGTTCAACATTTGTCACACTCTGAGCACCAAAAGGTTAGATCAGTCAATATTACATGGCCTAGTTTACTAGTACTAGTAGTGGGATTTTTGGTACAGCTAGTGCCACCTGTCAAGTGAACTATTATGCGTAGATGTTTCCTCCAAGAGACTGCCAATGCATTACTCCCATTAATAAAACCATTATGTACATATGAAATAGAATAGATTTGCTGCTAAACTCTCCAATATTGGAATATTTAAGGGAAACTCTCCAAATCATGAGAACCTCTAAGCTTGGCACGTGTATTCACAAGTCAAATATATGGAATTTGTCAACCAATCTACAAGCAATACCAAATCTCACTTCCTATAATTTCAATCTAATGCTATACATAAGCAAGCATGAGAGATGTGAGTTGATCACTCATTCTCTTGTCATCAAAAGAGTTCTCCAATCCTAAGTTGAAAAGAAACTTGGTTGGCAAGTTTTGTGTTGTTTGAGCTGCCATCAAGAAAGACAAAGATTTGAAGAGGAACACGATGTAAGAATAAGTGCTGGCCTTACTTGAAGTTGAGAACTCTGATATATTTGTGTCCATTATGTTCTGCATCTCTGGGGAGGACAGTGCATCCATGCAAACGGTATAAACAGAGAGCCAATTCTTGTCCAGAGCAAAGTTGCTGAAATATTAGGGTCACAGAATGAGCCCAAAAAGAAAAAAGGTTATGAAAGTTCATGATTGTAATTCAATGCTTACCTGAAATTTCCTTGAGGCCTTGGAGAAAATTCTGGGGATAAAGACAAGCGACCAGATGGTGTCTGAACCTCAAGGGATGCAGGATCACATGCCTGGGCATCACCAATGAAAGAAATATTTTACAGTCAACTTCTTAGTCCAAATTGTAACAACCCAGGTCAAAGATTAGAGATATTTTGAAATCCTGGACCTACATCATATGCAAGCATGTGACAATTTTGTCTACTCTGATCCAGTAATCCTTGATGTCCTCCCAATAAAAGCTTGACAAGGGTATCAGTCGGAGAATTTAGTGTCACAATGTAATAACAACTATGGATCCTCAACCAAGAAAGCTAGCTATGACTTTTTATACGTGCATAGGTTCTCCTACCTAGTTCATCCCAGCAAGGGTGTGTATGGGACATAAGATAAAAGAATAGAATCATAAGGCGACCGCAGACTGTGTTAGAGCCTTCTACTTGAAACTCTTAAACCACTAATATATTATTCAACCTACAATTTACATGGACAGAGCCATTAATTAGCTTTATCTAACTACATTTAGGTATAAGTATTTTGTTTAAAAGTAATCAGTTTTCTCTTACAAAATTCCAAATTGGAATGTCAGTTGAACACTAGTTTCTGTCCTTTAATATTTGTACCCTTCAGTGGTAGGTGCTATATGCCTATATCTGTTCTTGACCATTTTAAATGATGCATGAAGCTGCTTAGATTTAGATTCCTAAATTTCCAAATACCACATGAGTAATTTTTATAAGAATCAAGCTCCAGAATCTTTGGATATATGATTGAAGGGACAAAACAGGAAGAATTGAAAGATGATAGAAAGGCAAAATGAAAATCATCAGGACAACTACCTCGGATGAAGTATACATAGGACTACTGCACACAAGGCTTGACCTGTGCACTTTGGCTTGAGCCCATTTTGGAAGCCTTGAAACACTAAACTTAAAAGCTGAAGCCTCCCTAAGACAATTTCCTGGATAAAGCATTGTCTCTTGACTTTGGCTGTTGTTCCTTGGTGGCCAGACACATTCAGGATTAATCTTGAATTGCTTGCATTCCTCTTCACAGAATGACAGATGGTTGTAATCAGCTGATTGGCCTAAGCTTCTTGAAGACAACAAGTTACTTCTTTCCATTATTCTCTTCAGTATTCTAGAAGACAAAAGCGCAGGCAGTTTCCATACAAAAACACAACCATCACCATCTACCTGAATACAGTAATGACAAGAAATGAACAACTTAGGGTGTATTTAAATACATCACGTTAGTGCTTAACTGCAGAGACTTAAAATTGGGTTTTATTCATTTGATTTGTTGAGAATGAATACCAAATTAAGCGAAAATTCATTAAATCATTCAGCAATAACTACCTAGTTGAATACATTCAGCAACTAATCCTACTTTAATGAGGTTTTGTTCGACAAAGATATTCAACACTATCTCTATTTTATAGGATCTTGTACATGGAATTTTTAAATCATTATGTAGAAAATAGAAAGATTTATTTAGATATTTTAGATATTGTATTTGTTACGTTCCAATTTTTAAGGAACAGCTGTTGCATAGCCCCTAGGGTTGTAGAGATATTTTTTTTTAGAATGTATAGCCTATATAACCTAACCCTATGTAATGTATATTGTATCTCTCTTCTAATTAAGAAAAATAAGAGAAAAAATATTTTTACCTCTCTTCTGTCGTGCTTCTGTGTTCATGGTATCAGAGCTATGGCCTATTCAAGCCTAGCCTGAAAATTGTCCGTCTATAATGGTGCAAACTGCCATGCCTGGGGCGACAAGTGACACCAATTCAACCTCACAATCCTCTAGAGTAAGCGCTAGGCCGCTTCTACCGTCAGGGTATGTAAACCCTAATGGATTGGAAAATTCTCCAATTCAATTGACCATTCATAAATTGAATAGGAAAAACTACCTAGAATGGGCTCAATCAATCAAACTTGTAATCGATGGCAAAGGATAGCTCGGTTATCTCACCGACGAGACGAAGGAACCAAAAAAAACTGATTCAACATGGAGAATATGGAAATTTGAGAATTCCCTTGCGACTGCCTAGTTGGTCAATTCCATGGACGCTTCAATTGGAAAAACGTACTTGTTTCTTCCCACAGTGAAGGATGTGTGGAATGCTGTCAAAGAGACGTACTCAGACCTTGAAAACTTGTCATAGATTTTTTATCTGAAAAAACGAGATTATGGCAGATTGGACAAGGTGAACGGGAGGTTATTAAGTATTATAATGAGATGAAGGTGTTATGGCAAGAATTAGATCTTTGCTATGATAATGATTGGGCTTGTAAGACGGACAATGTTCGTTATTTGAAGTGAATGGAGAATGATAGGGTGTATGAATTCTTGACAGGCTTGAATAAGAGTCTAGATGAAGTTAGAGGTAGAATCCTTGGGAGAAATCCTTTGCCATCAATCCGTGAAGTATTTACGGAAGTTAGATGTGAAGAAGGCCGACGAAAGGTGATGTTGGGTGAGAAAAACTCGCCTAATACTGAAGTTTCTGCCCTAATTACCAAAAACAATCAAAGTTTATCTTAATCCTAAAATCAGCAGAATAGAAAAGGTGAAAAAGTGTGCTGTGATCATTGCCACAAGCCACGGCACACTAGAGATACCTGCTGGGATTTGTACGGGAGGCTACCAAATTGGAAACCACAGTCCTTTAATCAATCAAACCGTGACCCAAAGGCTTCCTAATCAAGCACAGAAGAGCATGGCAATTTCGAAGCAACTGTAGCGACACCATCTTTCAATACGGAATAGTTAGAACAACTGTATAGACTTTTTCAGTCTACACAATTTTCAACTGTCACCTCTTTTTGTTCCTTAGCCCAAAAAGGTAATTATCTTCAACTCGCTGTCTTCAATGTGTCGTCTATTCCCCATCATCCATGGGTAATAGACTCTGGTGCAACGGATCACATGACAGGTTGCTCAAAGTTATTTTCTTCTTATAATCCATGTGCAAGAAATCAAAAAAATTAAGATAGCTGATGGGTCTCTCTCGACTATTGCTGGGAAAGGGTCGATAGCCATCTCAAATACTCTTGTCCTTCACAATGTTCTTCATGTTCCTAATCTTTCATGTAACCTACTCTCCATTAGCAAACTAATCCGTGATTTAAAGTGTTGTGCTAAGTTTCTGTCAAATTATTGTGAATTTTAGGAACTGGAAATGGGGAGGATGATTGGCAATGCTAAGGAGTATGGTGGTCTCTATTATTTTGATGATGGAAGTCATTCGTGTGAGCAATCCCATTTCTCTGGTCTTGCATCTTACCTTAGTTCTAGTGACAATGAAATAATGTTATGGCATCGTAGGTTAGGCCAACCTAACTTTCAATATTTAAAGTATTTGTTTCCAAACTTGTTTCAAAATAAAATTCTATCATCATTCCAATGTGATGTTTGTCAATTAGCT
>JANHAO010001580.1:0-32535 GCA_026873985.1 Saraca asoca
AGAATAAAAATCTACTCATATATAATGGAAGTAAAAATCAAATTCATTAATATAAAGAACTTTATAATGTTCAAAACAAGGTAGAAAGATAAAGATGAAGTGGAAGAGAAAACCAAGATGCTAAAGGATGAAAATAAGATAGAATCTTTGTAAGAACTTTAATCCAAAAGAAAATCTCTTAATCTACTAAAAAAAATGCCTAAGAATAGAAAACCTATGTAAGCTCTCTTAAAACTATCCAAAGATTCCTTCAGGTTGTGTAATAATAGCTTTTATAGCAGGATGACAGAGGTCGAAACATGGCTGTGTTTGGTGACATGGGCTGGCCATGTCTCGCACTGGGAGTTACAGAGGAATGCACCGAACATGGCCATATCCCAGGACACGACCAGGCCTTGTTCGGTGCTAGCTTCTTCAATTTTTCTAGCTTCAATCACAATTGAGTTGAGTTCCTTGTAAGGCTTCTTCCCTAGCTTCTCCTTAATCCAAATGTGCTTTGAACTTCTGCTTTCACCCTCCTTTCTAAGCCTTTTTGCTAACCTATAAAGAGAAATACAAACCACAACAGTACCAAAGAACAAAAATACTAAACTATAACAAAAAGAGCAGAAAAGTCACAAATTAATAATGAATCAAGAAGTAATAATTAACATAATAATATGCATTTTGCTCGTTTATCAGCAGGTCACCCTAGTACCACATTATATGTTGAAGGATAGTTTATGATTAGAAAGTCTACCAAAATGGTAGCTTGGCAATCTGAATTCCTAAGAGTAATGGAAAGCCTAATTTGACCCACTGGTACTATTTCATCTCTTGTGAAGCCATAAAGAGGCTCTGGGGAAGGCTTTAATTGGCCTATGCTCACACCCATCTATTCAAAGCATCCTTGTACATGGCATTGAGCTTCCAATATCGATCATTATTCTTCACACCTCAGCATTGCCAATTCTAGCTCAAATAACCAATATGTTATTATGGGGAGAATGTATTCCTCATGGATCTTCATCCATAAAGGTGGTGTTGTCTGAGGTCATCTTTGCTTTCTTGATAGGTCCTTCAAAGCACTATGACCTATGAGCAAGACTTGACTTACTTCTCAAACATAGGATTTGTGAGACTTGTTTGAGGTACCTATGATGTGAGGTCCACCATGGATCATGAATATTGTTCTTATTATAGGTGCCTGCTCTTGCTTGAGATCTCACTAGGGCTACTGAGGTTGCTATCCTACAAATTGTACCATATAGTCTTTTAAGTAACCTCTCATGATTAGATCTTCAATCGCGTCTTTGAATGCCCAGCAATCTGAAATATTGTGCCCGATGTCATCGTGGTAGGCACAAAACTTGTCTTTGTTTCTCAGCCTGTTAGGAATCTTCAAGGGATTGGGCTTCTTGAAGTCCCCCCTATTCCTCTTTATTGCAAATATCCTACCCTAAGTGTATGATAGGATGCTGTAGCTATCATGGCAACCTTAAGGTTGAGGTCACTCATTCCTAGCCTTCTCTGTGGCTTAATTATTAGATCCATCTTTTTAACTCTCTTTGTTATTCCTGCCATTGCTCCTTCTTTTATTCTAGTTGAAGTTGCTTTCCTCATCCTTCTAATTGGATGTTTTAGGGCCAAAGGTCTCCTTGTACCTGATCTCTTTGGTAGCTTGCTCTTAAAACTCTCTTAGGTTCCTTACTGAAAACTTGTATATGCTTTCATACAACTTTCCATCCTTACAGAGTCCCACTGAGATCGTTGTTAGGATACTCTCATCTGAGGGATTCTCCACATTGCTGACCTCATGTTTGAACTTGGTGATGTAGTCGTTCAGTGATTCATTCTTCTGCTAAAAGGATGGTGCAAGTTACATTCTCAGTGCCTTGCATTGGTTGATAAATCTCTTTTGGCATTCTTCCTAATTGTCAATATTGTGAGTTGGGAGACTTCTGAGCTATGTCTAAGGTATATCTCCAAGAGTGGCTAGGAAGACACAGCACTTGACCTAAGGATTGGTCGTATAGAGATCCATCTATACATTGAATACGCCTAGGTGATCATATGGATCGCTATCCCCATTGTATTGTGGGATTGTGTGGATTTTAAACCTGCGAGGGAGAGGCTCTGTCTCAATCTCTCTGGTGAATGGCATCCTCCCCTTATAACAATCTTAATAGTCTTGTGCCTAAGGGCATTATTCTAATTGTTGTACCCTCTAAAGTAGCTCTTCTACCATTTTGTCCTATGCCTCAGATTGATGGCCCTGTGTCCATGACCAAATGAATGTAAATCTGAAATATGTCTCTGACTGATCCTGTTCAAACCTCCAACTCAATGTGAACCCAACATCACTGATTATCTTCACCATCATACTCTCGAGCTTGATGGACTTCTGATCTTGGTGGCAAATTGGAAGAGCAAACAGAATGAGCGCACTAAAGTACTCCTCTAATTCCTCTCCTCTTGACCTTTTTCCCATGGCTACTAGAGTACTTCTTTACACACAGCAACCTTAACCTACTTTGGTAGGCCCTAGGTTTGCACCTGAGCCAACGCCCTAACCGCCTCAACCAGCTCTCTCACCATGTTCTTAAGAGCTTCATGACACTGATGCCATGCTTGTAGTCTATCAGTCCTAGGAACAATAGCAGCAGGCTGGTGAGGGGCCAATAGGAGCATGCTAGTGGTAGCAACTATGGTAGGGATGGTGGAAGTGCCTGGCACAGGAAGAGCTGGGCCTCCAACTGGTGATACATCCCATGCTATTCCACGTGACCCTTAGGTTGGTCAACTGCAGTGTCTGAACTCTTGATGGTTCTTCCTTTGGTCATTGCAATTGGACAAAAGATCAAGGATAATACAGTTTATGAGCCTTCCTCTAGTGCCAAAATATTGACATGTAAATTTGGTCAATGCAAGTCCAGAATCCCAAACTACAATTTAAGTGTAAAGAGAGAGAAAGGGGGGAAGAACAGGGAGACACCAGAAGTTTTTAATGTGGTTCGGCCAAGTGCAATGCTTGCATCCATGGTTATTTTATTTCTTGATATTTTTGCTAAGTATTTGTTGTTTCTTTCTTCCTCTCCTTTGTACAATGATTTCATCCCCTTTTATAATATCTAAGGTGTTATAGTTTGAATGTAATTTAATAATAGAAAAGAATCATGAATTGATTATGATTACATAATGCCTAATAATTGATTTCCATTAAAATAGGAAACTGAACAGATTTCCCTAAATTAATTGTTGGAAAAGTATGCCTTGAGCTGCGGGCTAGACCTCGTCCTCAATGATTTGAGGTTACTACTTTGACCCTTGTTGACCAGCATTCTGAGTTTGCATTTGGTAACTTGATGCCTTGCTCCAACGACTTCAATCCTGGATGAATTAGGTCTTTATTAGTTGGACTTGTCCATTGGGCTTTTGCGAGTCCATTTGTATGGTTACAAAAATACTCACAATAGTTCTAATGTGCTATAATATATCGACATAAAGATAAAAATCCAAGGATCACAATCATGTGCTTATTTACTCGCATTTGACAAGTTACATTAATCAAAATTATATAAATGTCCTCAAAACAGGGGAAAATAGGAAAACTAATCTATGCATGCATTATCTCTCAAATTCGTGCCACATAATTTTTTCTTCATACTTTATTTTTTAGCCAAATTTCATCTAAATTTGAGCATATTTACTTTTCAAATTTGGTTATAAATCCCAATTTGTAACATGCATGGGTGTAATGACCAAACTTCTTTTTAAACAATTATAATTATTTTTTAAATTGTATCTTTAGTAATATTTAAAATTTATATATAGTAAAAAAAGGATTCTATGTGATTCTTAATAGATGATTTTATTCAAAAAATCATAATTGTGTAATATTTGTTTTAGGTGTTTTTTATTAAATAATTTTAGTATTTATTATGAAAAAAAATGAATGAATTAATTATTTTTGAAAATGTTTTGGTATGCCATTTATTCTAACTACTTAATAATTATTTAACTTATTTTATGAAAAAATAAAAAATTTTAGTTTCATTAAATGATGTTATAGTTTTATTTAATTAGATTCTAATTTAATGATAACACATCTATATTACTTCTTTCATTATACCAATTAATTAATGTGATTTCAATAAACTATATTTTTAATAACGATTATTTTGAATAATAAATAAGTTCATTATTATTTATGATTGTTTGAGGTATCATTTATTTTGAGTATTAAATAAATATTTGGTTTACTTTGTAACAAGATCCATGACTTAAGCTCTATTAAGTGTAATTACAATTTTATTAATTGAATTTTATAATTTATGGTAGCATATTTAATACTAAATTTATTGCACTAGTTATTTAATATGTACTAGGTACTCACTCCATTTCTTTTCATTTGTCTTTTTAGAGAGCTTTTTTTTATTCCTATCTATCTATCATTTTAGAAATCAAGAATGAATTTATTATCTTTTTCAAAATTTGTGTATGTTTTTCTATTTAATGTTTAACTACTTTATACACTAATTGACTTTTAATACAAGATAAATTTGTAAAATATAATTTTTTTTTCTAAAATCAAGACTATTTATTACCTTCCTTAATTTTGAATATTTACTTTAAACGACAGATAAAAAAATTAGAAGAACTATATTTCATTTTTAGTTATTTAGAATCTAAAACCTATGCATGTTTATTGTACCTTATTGAATTAGATCTTAGATTTAATTGAAGCATATTTAAATACTTCTTTAATTACTTTAGTTACTCAGGCTTTGCTTGTTTTATTGGAAGACATGTTTCCCTGAGAAATCACTCTTTTGTTTATAATTATAGCTGCAAAGATTATAAAAAATGTCTTATTCATTTAATGCTACATGTAACAAACATGGTAGAAAACAACATCCTCTTTTTTCTAAATTGGAAGTTGCTTTCCTCCATTACCATGACATCTTATATTATTTTGTTTATTACAAGATATATTGACGATATAAAAGTTCCTTACTTTTATACATTCAAATGAACCTTTCCTATAGAAGATATCTTTGACAAAACAAATATACCCTTAGTGTGTATTATTAACATACTAACTTTAATTACAGGTAATCTAAAAACTAATATTTATTTATTTATTAAACTTAATTTATGGAAACTATCTTTTTTGAAATTTAAACTAATGTAAGTTTAAGCATCATTTGCTCTCAAAGCGAACTAAGCATAATTTTCTCTAAAAGTGAGTCAAACATAGTTTGCTCTCAAAGTGGATTAAGTATAATTTACTCTCAAAATGGGTCGTGCATAATTTTTTGTCAAAGTGAATTGAGTATAATTTGCTCTCAAAAGGAATCAAGCATAATTTATTCTCAAAGAGGACCAAGCAATTTGCTGTCAAAGCAAACTAAGCATAATTTGCTCTTAAAGTGAATCAAGCATAATTTGCTCTCAAAATGAGTGGGCATAAATTGCCCAAAACTTGGCACATGCTGCCATCCAACATAATGACCCAAACAAAACTCAAAATTGGTAAAAGATACTAGATGAAACAAGGTTCAAGCTTCTTGACAAAGAAAACCAACCGGTGAAAATGACTAAAAGGCTTCACATGAATCATAAAGAACAAAGCAGATTGTTCAAAATTGAACCACAAATGGTTACAAGAAATTCTCACTCATTTACAATTGGATACATTATTTTGCTAGTTGAGCCAAGAGATGTATGATAGGACTATCTTTTTTGCCAAGTCAGACAATCCATGGGTTCCTACTAGCAAGCTGTGTGACCAATTGAATAATCAAGAGCAATCACCTAGTCGGTTGCTTAAGCTAGCTAAACAAACAATCCTAAGCTCCTAAGTGATGCTCGGATAGGCTTTACCTAAACAATTAGGAGGGGCAAGTGATAAATATAGGGCCAACTATTCAACAAAATGACTAAAGCCTAACTCATCTATCTAGTTGAGGGCCTCACTTTAATAAAAAAAGCCCATTTTTCTCCTCTGCACAACTATAAATAGTAAGGTGTACCGTTCATTTATTATTATCAAATATTTCACTCTTGCATTTGAATTCTCTCTAACTTTAGCACCAAAGGGACATTGGTGGTCAACACTGCTCAAGCCTTTATGCAGGTGAATTTTGGTCACCACTGTTCAACCATCAGAGGCTGAAGCATACACCAAGTACTATTTTAATATAATTGTTATTGGTAAAATTATTTTATAGGTTAATCTTCTACTACAATATTATCAAGTTGATATATTTTTTATTTTGGATAACTCATAGGATAGTTCTTGCATGATTTAGATTGAAGAAGAGTTTGTTCATATCAAATGCAATTAATTTTCCTATGATTTTCAAATACATAATTTCTAATTGATTGTTTGGGATGTGAAACAACAATTGAGATTTAATTGAATCAAAGTAGGAAATAGATCTATAAAACATAGTAGTGACTCCCAATGCCTTATACATTCATTATTGAATCTCTACCTATATTTAAAATTTATGCAAATTAGTTTTCCCTATAAAATCTCATCTCGTAACTTTATTTTACTATTTTAATTTTTCTTTACTAACTTGATTTGTTAAGCTTTTCCTCATGGGATCAATACCTAACTAATTTAAGTATTAGCCATCAGAACTAATACTAACATTAGTATTTACATCTAAATCAAATGAACTATCACACATGACATAATACACTTATAAATTTATATATTCATCATTCATCAAAATAAGGTTCCATAACTAAGTCAATTAGATTCAATTATCCTAAGGTCAAGTGGGCTTTCTAACATGTTCCTAGCGGCTCATTATCATTTAGTCTACTCAAATTACCTAAGGTCTTGTTTGCTTACATACTATATATAGACATACACACACACACACACACACACACATTTCTTCTTACTACTAACTTATGGGATCGGATATTGTGATGTTACAAAGAAGAAAGGAAGGCCATAACCAAGATAAGGTACCAAACTCAAATCATATATATCATTATAAATAGGGTTATATGTGGATGATGAGGGGCTTTCAATGTACACCACCTCAGCTTGATATATGAGCTATGATCCATATCTATCCACCACGAGAGCATAATGGAACTCCACTCTAAAATTATTATGGGTGGTATCAAAGTTCCACCACCAAAAGTTATTGAAAAATGCTAATGGATCCATCTTGTTGGGGAGTGAGAGAGTCCTTTGTAGTATATGAAAAAAATTAAAACAACAAGTGAGTATAAAAAACTCAATAAGAGGCTATCTAATCCCCATTTTGGTGGGTTTAAGCTAGAAATAGATAACTTAGAAACAAGCATTCACAAGTTCATAACCTTTCATAATCTAAGATTTATTTATTTATTTGAACCATATAAATGTCATTACGCATATTTTTAAAGAATTTACCATTTTATCATTAACTATAAAGTAACTAAAAATTGCTAGAATGGTATAATGGTTCCACCTTTTATCTCCCTTCATTCTTATTTCTCTCTCCTCCAATCTTTTTTCTCCATTCATCCTTATCCCTCTCTTGGAAAATGGTATCGGGCCTTAATCTTCACCATCACATTTTATTGGGCCCATTTGGGCTTTGTAAGTCACAAGGTATCATATGACTATTTTGGACTAAGATACATAAGGTCCATTCAACAGTAAGTAAATAAATACCATTCTTGCCAACTTCATTTTATCTAATTACAAGTTTTCTCTTTCAAGCCCATTTCTTAGTTTTTTTTTAGAACACCTTTCTTATTTCAAACATTATTCTAATATATTACCTTTACTTAAATATTTGAAGTTCCTACCCTCTTAGAAGGTAAGACCCCATGAGATCCTTAGCCCATTTGTGTGATTTTTGTGATAAACTAGAGAGTAGGCCACCATAGTAGTTGTGGCTCTCTTGGAAGAAAATCAAGGGAATCTTTGCCTTGCACCCTTAAGTGGCCGTGGCTCTTAAGCCATCCTATTTTGTCATCTTCTTTCTTGCTTCTTATTCATACAAGTTTCCACATTTAACCAAAATCAACTTAATACACACCAAACTAATAGCTAACTACTTTACCTATTATGGATCTTAGGATTTCTTCTAAGATCCAAAAAGAAGCTTCAAGTTCATATATTAAATAATATAAGAGACAAGTTAAACAAGATCCATCTTGGTAACCTTTGAAACCCCTTCATTGTGAGCTCCACTCCACCAAAGTAGTCATTTTTTTCTCTTTTCACACAACAAGCCACATTAGTATTCAAGCACTGACCATAAAAGAGCTATAAACTAGCAAATATAAGGTTCTAAGCAAGTAATTCCAACTAAAACACATAAAAAAGAGGGTAGAGAGCACACTCACTCTTACTTGAAGATGAACAAGGTTTTTCAACCAAAACCATCAAGAAACAAAGTTATCTTCCTTTAACATTCTAAATTAGTGTTAAAAAAAAGTTTTGGATCTCTTCCTCTCCTCTTTGCCATGGAACCTGAAACTTGGTCCTTGCAAGATCAAGATAAGGTTTTCAACCCATCTTTGTCTTGTAAGGTGTTTTTTATGTTTTGGTGAACAAAAATCTTGTCAAGCCAAAGGAATCATTTTTCTTTTTTTTTTTTGTCAAAAGTTCGAATTATGTCCCTTTTGCATTATCCAAAACTTAACTTGCTCTGAGGAAAAGAAGAGTAGAAGAAGAACCATGGCAATGCAGTCTAAGTGCACTTAGGGTTTCTAAGGAAAACTCCCAAGGATCCATTTATATTCAAATTGTTTCATAACTCTAAAAAGTAACCTTTGATTCATATTTAGTATAAGCAAATCTCATATTATCCACTTTTTTTTTTTAAATTCCAAAGTGGTACTTTTCAAATCAATATTCAAACAATATTTTTAGTCCCAAAGAATACTTGCATAAAACATTGGAAAATCTACATTTAAATTCCTATGCAATCAAATTCTAAATATTACATAAGCAAGTCCTTAAACATATTATTACATAGAATAAAAATTTTAAGAATCATGGAAAGAACTAGAAAAATAAATATGAACTTACAAAGCAACAATCATAAATAAAGTTTGTACAAAAACATAAGCATAATAGCAAATTCATTTTCATATATGTATATAAAATAATTTTTCAGTATTGGAAGCTTGTGTAGAGTATCTACTCACTCAAAAAAACTTAAGAATATCTCTAATTGCTATACCAAAGCATAGTTGATTTGGTCTAAGTTTGAACTTATGGTTAGTCACACATCCATTGCTTGAAGGAACAACAACTAACAATAGATAAGGTGGCACCGCAATAGCTAGAGTTCAAGGTTGGCACCAAAGAAAAAAAGGGTAAGTAGTGAGAAATAAGGGGAGGGAAGGAAGGATTAGAATACATAGAAAGTGAAATGAGGAGGATCAATGGTGGTAGGGAAGTTCAAGAAGAGGGATAGTGGTTGGAGTAAGGGAAAGGGTTAGGTGGTGGTAGAATGGTTGATGTTTGTCACACCCTAAAGTTGTTTTAAATTGCTTTAGTTGATTCGTTAACAATTAAGTTAGTTTAAGCCAATAAACTTACTCTTTTGAACATTTTAGTTTTGACCTTTGAATGATCTTCTATGAATAACTTTAAACTACTTATGCTTTTGGCATGAAATTGTTTCATTTGAAAATAAACTTCAGAAGCTTTCTAAGTACAACTCATTTGATAAAAAATGAGCAAATAATAAAAAAGTTATGCTCTTTTCAAGTTTTGTTTGGAAAATATATATTTCATAATCCAATTATCCTAACCTATGTTTGGTTTTTTAATAATAACTCAAACTTTAATTAACTTTTGGCTTTCAAACTTATGGAATTTGAATGTAAACTCAAATACCTTTCCAACCACACATGGCTCACTAAAAATAGGTTTAAAATGATGAAGTTATGACTTTTTGAAGTTAGGTACTAGTTATTGGTAGCCAATAGTCGACTGTTACCCTCTGGAGTAGGGATATTTGCCCAATTTTAGGGCAATAGTTAATTGTTAGCTCCAATAGTCAACTATTGTAGGCTAAACTAATTTAAAACTCAATGTTTAAGCACTTAATGGATGGCCAAACACTCTTAAACTTTTCCAAACTCATTTTCTTACATTCTCTTCAACAAAACTCAAGCCTAAGCCCTCTTCTCTCAATCTCTCCAATGATTCTTAAGTTTATTTGCCTTCAATCTCTCATTTCTCATGAAAACCCTCTAGAACATAGTTACTTCATAGCCTTGAAGCATAAATTGGAAGAGGATTTTGTCTCAACCCCACTTCCCTTAGTATTTAATTTTTGAAAATGTTTCTTTGATTTCCCTATTAGAATTTAAATTCTTCACATGCCCTAATTTGATTTTTGCTTCCTTTGGATAGATTTGATTTGTCAAAGGCTTAAACTCTGGAATCCCTAACCTAATTCAAGACTCCCTCACACCAATTGGTAAGCCCTTTTTGCCTATGCCCTTGTAATGGCTTTCTTTGATAAATATGGTTGGAATAATTGTTGATTGATATGTATGAGTTGTTAAATTGCTTGATTGGGCTTTTATCACATAAGAGCTTGGTCATGTGATCTTGGTTAAGGAAAATACTCTCCTTTAAGGTGAGTGGGATTTTAGAAAGTATTTATTATATTAGCATATGTCTAGTTGATTTTAGAAAATACCTTAAAGATCTTCCATAAATGATTTTGGAAAAAAATTCTATTGAGCTCTTATGTTTATGAGGTTTAGTATGAAGGTTGTGTAAGTAGATTTTTGTTTTTGCTGTTGTGTGCCTTGATGGGCCTACATGGAATTATTTGCACACTAATATGCATGACTCTAGTATAATTGAACTATTTTACATGATGACACACTTTAATATGGACAAGTTTTCTAATGACTAGTTAATGAAAATAATTTGATCAATGAAGCATTTGGGAGGATTTCCGAACGAAGTGAGTTTTAATGTTATGAAAGGGCTTTCATAAGTATTTTCATTGAAATTCTTGAAAAGCACAAGACCAATTCATTGTAGTTGTGAAACACAATGTTTGTGAATGAAAAAGGTTTCAACAAATGTGATCAATATAAGATTGTTCAAACAAATGATTATAATAAAGCAAGAATGTTAAGTTGATGATTGAACAAGCTTCAAGATAATTAGAAGTCCTAAGTGATTATAGAGAGAGAATAGCTATGTAGAAATGCCTAGTAGAGTCCATTGCCAAAGGAAGGCAAAAGGGTGGAATGTTGGATAAGAAAAGGTTTGCAGTTATGATGACATAGGTGTCAGGAAGACACACTATGTTATGCAACAAGTTAAAGCTAGTGCTTGAGAGACCACACACTTGCATATTTCCACTCTAGGGTTTCATGAGGAACAAAGTTATACTTGTTCTATCTTGAATTCTATTTTCAAATACTCTATATATATGTTTGCAAGCATTATCCTAGGAATTCTTTTCCTGCATAACTACCTTATATATACGTATATTTATGAATGTTTTTGTAAATAACATCATTATATTTGATTCCAATGGATATATTTTGTACTTCATTTTAAATCTATTAAATTCCTATGTAATTATATGTGTTTGAATAGCCAAATATAGTTTTCTACCCCATACGTGTTAGGTGGTGGTTCTCTTGCTTACAAAGTTTTTATAGTCACCTCTTGTTTTTTTCCCTCCCTATAAATCAAGTTGCATAGTTTATTCTTCTTTGCCTATTCAATTGCCAACCCTTTAGGCTTTTAGGATATGCCTTAGCATATAGACATTAAGAACTATGGTGATATGCTATGTGTCAAGCCAAACCAATCATATCATGCATGATGAGTTCAAGTTACCTTAAAATCATGAAATGTTTTTAATATATTTGCAAAGACATTACACAGTGAATTTGTAAATAGTTTTTAATGAAATAATGTTAATGTTTTTAAGAAATGGATGTTTCATCTATCTTGTAATTATCTTTTGTAGCATTGCATGCATACCATGGAAAGGGCTTTTGGGATATTAGATAGGGTATTCCAACCTAGTCATGTTCTTAGATTTGGGGGCATGATAACATTGCTTGTTAGTGTTAGGTTTGATCAAACCGTGGTTAGAAGATCAAAACAGTGAGGCTTCTAATGATATGATGATGAAAGAAGGGGATCATGATGATTAATATTATGGCCTCGTTATGTCACTTCCTAGTGATGAGCGAGGTAGTTCTCACTAGGCACCCTCGGTGAGCTATGTAACTTAGTCTTTGCTGGGCTCATTCTCTAAAGCTGATTTTTACTCATAACATAAGCCCCCTAACTCTTAATTTGCTTTACGGACTGGGATTTGCAATTTTTCTGAGGCTTTGTTTGTGGTCAAAGTCCTTGCCTACTTGATTTGTCATTTCATGTTTCTTTTCTATCTTTTCATTCTACTTTAGGCCATGCTTTCTTCTGTTCACAATTTTTGACTGTTGGCATGGCACTGCTATTTACTTTGGGCTATCAGATTGAGATTATCCAAATGTCTTCTATATTTTTCGATAGACTGAGGTGGTCATTTTATACCTTGGGGTCTTTTTCCTTTTTCTTAGAAGAGTTCAATGGAGGAGTCTGTCGAACCCCCTGCGCTTTTTATATCTTAGCTTCCGATGAAGATTACTGAGACATGGATGGCTTGTTACAGAATGTTTGGAGGCATGGATAGCTTGTTGCACGTAGGTTCACTACAGGATCTGTCTTGTGCGCTCCTAGGGAGTCTTGGGCAAGTCTTGAATTATCTTCCCCAACTCCCTTCATAAAATCCAACATTACTGGCTAGGCTCTTGGTGCCTTTTTGAATTGCGCTGGCTCTGGTCTAGTAGGAATCACTGGCTAGGGATGGGAAGACTGCAGGAGTGGAGTTGCTGGTCCTCCTACTAGTGGGAGTTTGCCTCCTTGTATATCCAGCTCTTCACTTCTTACCGAAATGGTAGTATTAGGCTTTCAGGCTTTTACCTTTGTTTTCGTATTTCTTCTTCTTCTGATGTAATCTTACCTCTTTGAGGCTTTTTAGTGTATGAGCTTTTCTGTGTAGCTTCTAAAAGTTGTATTGGATGCTTCATGCACCATTTGCTTGTATATGCATGATGATTAATGAAATACTTTCTGGCCAATCGGCTATGTCTTTAACTTTTTACTGCTTTTTCTTATCTGATTCCTGATTCATGATGGGCAATAGTCAGGTCACATGTGAGCTGTAACTTAGTGTCTGCGTGTTAGCTATGGATACTCGGTTGTGTGAGAGCTGCAACGAGTTTATTTTGGTGTCCTCGTGATGTGGTAGGCTTATTGCCTGCTATTTGATTTGAATGTGTTATCGAGGTAGGCTCTCGGGCCATCTCACCCTCAGACGCGAGGTAGGCTCTAGGGCCATCTTACCCTCAGATGCGAGGTAGGCACTGGGGTCATCTCACCCTCAGTGCAATTTTCTAAGAGCGAGATGACAGGTCATCACTAAGTAAGGTCACATGTCTATACCATAGTAAGCTCGTTGCTCAGTCTCGCAACAATCTTGTTGCTTAGTGAGGTAGCAATCTTGTTGCTCAGTGAGGCAACAATCTCGTTGCTTAATCTTACAGTAATCCTGTTGCTCAATAAGGCAGTAATCTTGTTGCTTAGCCTTGCAGCAATCTTGTTGCTCATTAAGATAGCAATCCTGTTACTTAACCTCATAGCAATCTTGTTGCTCAGCCTCACAACAATCTTATTGCTTAGCGAGACAGCAATCTTGTTGCTCAGTGGTCAAGGAATTTGCACTCTTAGCCTTGGCTTGCGGGATATGTTTTGCTTTGTATGTATCAATGGGGTAGGCCTCATGCCGTCTCACCCCCGGATGTATCCTCGTAATAGCGGAGTGAAAACTCGCTGTCTGGGTAGTACTTTTTGGCCAATCGGCTATAAATTGTATTGACTCAATATAGAATGATTTATACATCTTCAAGAATGTCATTGGTCTTAAGAAAATGTTACAGGATTATAATATGGTTCTAATGAAGGGCTCTAGCTCTTGGTTGGCAATTCGCTGCACCTGTCGAGCTCATTGCTCTGATGGCCTTACCATATAATCCTATAACTAGCCTCTTCTGATGAGGTCTTCTATGACATCTTTTAGTGCCCAACATTCTGAGGCGGTGTTTCCAGCCTCATTATGATAGGCACAGAATCTGCTTAGGTCTCTGGACTTAAGGTAAGCTCTCATTGGCTTGGGCTTCCTGAAGTCTTTGTTGTGCCTTTCCATTGCAAAAATTTTGTCCTATGCATCTAACAGGATGCTATAGCTTTCGAAGTGATCTCCAGGTCACTAGGGCTTTGCATTCTTTGTCAGCTGAGGTATGGGGTTGCGACTATGACTCTCATCATTCCTCTTTTTACTTGTTGCGGGACCACTAGTGTCCACTTTCTGTGTAAGTTCCTCCATTCCGAAGGTTTCTTCCCATCTTATTTATTTGGTAGCTCGCTTGTAGAATTCAGCAAGGTCTCAAGCTAGGGACTTGTAGAGGCTTCTGTATAGCTTTTCATTTTTGTGGAGTCCCGTTGAGATTGCCATCAAGATATTGTCCTCTAAAGGGTTTTCCATGGAGTTGGCTTCATGCCTGAATCTAGCTACATAGTCTTTTAGTGATTCATTCTTGCACTGAAAGATCATTGCGAGATGCCTAGGAGGAGTGAGTTGCCTCTTTAGAGCTCGATATTAGTCAATGAATTTCCTTTGACATTCTTCCCAACTGTTGACACTACGAGTTAGGAGGTTTCTAAACCATGCCCGAGGTATTCCTCCTAATGTGGTTGGAAAGACATGACATTTCACTAGAGGATCAATTGTTTGAAGATCCATCTGGATATTGAATGCATGCAGGTGATCGCTCAAGTTGCTATTCCTGTCGTATAGTGGGATCGGTGGCACTTTAGGTTTTTGTGGGAGAGGCTGCATCTCAGTCTCCATAGAAAATGGTGAGCTTTCCTCATAGCGAGGTTGATTACTTTATTGCCGTGGGCATTCTTCTAGCCTTTTAAGCCTTTGAAGGACTTCCTTCATTATCAAGTCCCGTATTTCGGGCTGAGGGGTGGAGCTTCCTACTCGTTGTGAGCCCCCCAGTCACTAACTATCACGACCTTTGTGGGTTTCCTTTTGAGCATCTCTACGAAGCTGTTTGAGTTACACCATGATCTCTTCTTGTCTCTGAGCACCTTGGGCTTGAGCCTATGCCAATGCTTTAACAATTTCAGCTAACTCTCTTACCATATGTTGACATTGGATTTTGGTTATATCCCAAATTTCGGCCAACGGGGGATTCTTTGGGATCCTAAACCTGTTCTGGATTTTTTAATGTGCAAAGAATAAAGTGACAGAGTAGATGGTTAAAAGAATATGAGTGAAGACACTGGATTTTATGTGGTTCAGTTAAATCCAGATTCATTGGACCCTACGTCCACGGTAAAGATTTTACTATTGTAATTTCTGACAGGATTCTGCTTACTTTGGCCTCCCCCTCCTTCTAACAATGTCATCCTATTTATAGAGGAAGGGTGAACTTCATGTATTAATTATAAGCTACAATTGCATTACATCAAATAAACGAGAAAAGACAGTGAAGAGACTGCAATTCGGCTATTTGAAGGGCATAGGCTGTGGAGATGGATCCATTAGACCGGCTGTAGGCTTTAAGGCTGTTTGTTTGCGTTGATTGAGCAAGATGCTTTGACGTCCTCAGTGAGAGCTCTTGATAACGGAGATGTCGTGGGACTTGCTATAACAGGCGCAAGAACGACCACCAATCTCATTGGGTCGTGTTGTCATTAAGATGCTGCTATGTGGGACATATCTCGTGTCGTTATTATATCGTGATGAACGAGTCAAGGCCTTCAAGATTACTTTTTGTCATTATTCACAGCGCGGCCTCTTGAGAACTTCTTGTTGGGCTGCGAGGGTTAGTTTTCATTTCCTCTGAGGACTCATCCTCGCGGGCCTCTTTCAGTATACAACATAAGCCCCCTAACTCTTAGCTCATGCAGCGTGCTAGGAGTTCAGAGACCCTTTGGATTCTTACCGATCGTGTTTCTTCCAAAATCGTCATTTCATTTTTCCATGTCTTGTTCCTACCGAAGTGTCTTCAACAATTATGACTGTACTAAGTTGGGCCTTTTCTAAGGTTATTAATACAAGTAGTTGGGGGAAATAAATTTGGATGTGTCAATGACCCGTTCCTAACTCTATTTAAGGAGGAGGCCCCTCTCCTTCGGTTCACAACAAACCATGGATTACCCTGATGAATCATCTTCAAAATTTTGATCTTCCACTGAGGCGTGTATGGTCTGCTGCATATATGATTTAGAAGAATCGTCTTCTCCGGTAACATGAAAGGATCTTATATAGATCCCAGATTACAACCTCCCGGCTCTACTGTGAGGTAATCGTTTGGCCGGCCAAGCTCCTGAGGCTTCCTGGTTAGGTTTCTTCAAGAGGTGTAGGCGATCAAAGGTAGACGGGATGCAGCACTATCGCCAATTATGCATTTGAAGGAAAAATTACGGTGTGCTGCTCTCAAAACGTGGCCATCCATGGTCGGCTCCTTTCCCCATTTTTTTGTGGTCTTTCTGCTCCTCAACTAGCTTATGCTTTAGGGTTTCACAGTGTAACTTTCCTTGTTCCGTGTTCAAAGCTTTCTGATGTAAACTTGCCTCGCTGAGGTCTTTTAATGAATAAAATTACTTTATTTCCACTTTACGCATGGCCTGGTTGATCTGTCAGTTTGTGTGCGTCTGAAAAATAGAGTTAGATATATGTATGCAATTGGTTACAAGTGAACCGTGACTTAATCTGGGTTCCCATAAGGTCCATAAATTAGAGAGTGAGCGATAAATAAATTAATGCGCATGAAAGCTATGACTTTGCTTAAACGCATGAGAGCTGCAAAGATAAGCGAGCGATCTTGTGCTAAAAAATATTAACACGCATGAAAGTTACGACTTTGTTTAATCACATGAGAGGTGCAAAGATAAGCGAGCGATCTTGTGCTCAAAAATATTAACGTGCATGAAAGTTGTGACTTTGCTTAATCGCATGAGAGCTGCAAATCTCATGGGACTTGCTATAACTGGAGCAAGAACAACCGCCACTCTCGCTGGGTCGTGTTGTCGTTTAGATGCTGCTATGCAGGACATATCTCGTGTCGTTATTATATCGTGATGAACAAGTCAAGGCCTTCGAGATTACTTTCACCGTTATTCACAGCGAGGCCTCTCGAGAACTTCTTGTAGGGCTGCGTGGGTTAGTTTTTGTTTCCTCCGAGGACTCGTCCTCGCGGGCCTCTTTTAGTATACAACAGCATACTTTCAAGTGTCGGTTGAGGCTAGCCGGGTGATTGTGCCTCTTCAGCTCCAGGGACAATAGTAGAATGCTGGTGAGCCCCTACGATGGGAGCATCTATTAGTTGAAGGACTAGAGTGGTTGAGCTCCATGTGGTTCTTCCTCTTGCCATTATTATCATAGGAATGGATGTTCCAGAGAAACAAATGCATAAAACAGATGGGCCCTCCTTCTAGCACTAAAAATGTTAACAGTGGAATTTGGTTCGTGTGAGGAGTGCAAATTTCAATCAACTGAGGTGTGTAGTTCGTGTGCCCCAAGTTATTTTCTAGTTTAGAGGATGTGCAAACTAGATGATGAAGGTGGTGAAGAGGAAGAAAGATGGAGACGTGTGCAATCTTTAATGTGGTTCGGCTAAATTCGGGCAGTACCAGACCCTACGTCCACAGTGGAGCTTTTATTTATATATGAAAGGAAGTTTTTACAGAGTTTTGGCATACAAGTTTTTCAGCCTCCCTTCCTCTTCTAACAATGTATTCCTATTTATAGAGGAAGAAAGAGTTATACATAATAATTACAAGTTACAGTTGTGTTACATCAAGAAATAAATATGAAAAGCAATAAAGCTCCTACAATTCGACTGCTGCAGCCTTCTTTCTGTTGGGTGGGCCCCTCTTGTCAGCTGTAGACTAGCATACATGCGTCTGTCTCGTGATCTCGCTTTGTCGAGCGAGGTATTTATCCTCATGAGCTGGGTTCCTTAGCTCGGGGGTGATGTGGCGGATCACTTAGTGAGCTCGACGCTGTCCCTATTAGCATAGCGAGCTCAAGTAGATTGGTTGGCTGCTTAGCGAGCCAGCCTTATGATGGCCTCGTTTTGTCACTTCCTAGTGATGGGCGAGGTGGTTCTCGCTGGGTGCCCTTAGCGAGCTGTGTAACTTAGTCTTTGTTAGGCTCATTCTCTAAAGCTGATTTTTACCCATAACACATTCTAATTTAACCAAATACTTATCTCTAAAATAATATTAATCATTTCTAAAGGTAAGAGTCTTGCTTACTCACATTCAAAAGCATAAATTGGAGGAAAAAAAGCGCTTTTAGCTATCCAAATACAATGGCTTGTTACTACTACAAATATAGCTCAAATGAGTTCAAAAATTACAATCAATTTAGTTGGAAATAAAAGGATGTAAAGAGATCCAATCTAAGCTAAATTGTAATTTTAAAAAAGGGAAAATACCTCAAGCCTCAGTAGAGCCCAACCACAAGAAGCAAGGTGAAAGCCTCATCTTCAACTTCTTTCCTTTAAGCACTGCAACATACCAAATAGTAGCATGATGGCATCATTAAAGCAAGCCTGAGTGTTAAGTCAATAAAGCTATATAGTAAGGGCTAGCCAGAGGTTGGAGATTGCAGGTTTTGACATTGGAGTTGATGGCATTGAAGGAGTTGAGCATGATGTCAAAGAATTGGTTGCAAAGAAATAAATGATCATAGAAAAGAAGAAGATAGAGAATGATGGATGGGGTTTTCTTTTAATGGGGGGTTTGATATTGAAAATTAGGGAGAAAGGGGGAAGTCTTAATAAAAGAAAATAAAAAGAAATATAAAAGGAAAAAATAAATAAAAAATGTGGTGTAGGAAGATTTGTACAAAAGTGGTTATTTGTAATGTACATAAAATTAAGTTTAAAAGTATACCTAGCTCACATAAATTATTTATAATAAGTAAATATGAGCTTTAGAATTTAAAGTAGTAAAATTGAGATACACTTAATACACATTAGGTAACTAGTGTAATAATAATAGAATTTTAAATTTGTTTCTATAAATTCTAAAAGCTAATTAGATTAAACTCTGACATCATTAGATAAAACTTAAGATATGGATTTTGTCATAAGGCAAAGTACATGATTATTCAGTAGTTAAAATAATGATACTTCAAGTATTTAAAACATCACATAGATAATAAATAATCTATTTAGTGTTTGTAGTAGTTATTATGAAACTATAATTTAACTAAGACACACTAAATACCCATTGTAATAAAAGACCCAATACCTGAATAACAAGGAGGTTTAAGCTTTAGAAACTCTTATAAATAATTTCTAAAATTTATGGTTATTGTTCCTACAGAAGGTGGATGTGGTGGTGGTGCTTGTGCTTCCAATTCCCTATGTGATTGTCTTTAGGACCTTTGTTGTATCACTTTATCTACAAACTCATTTATTGTTAGCTAAAAGTTTCAATTCCATCTCAAAATATCAAAGATGAAAGAGGCTATGACATCTTGAATAGTTTCTTGTTTCACCTCTTCATGAGTAACCTTTCATTGGCCTCTACCTCTATCTCTTCCCCTTACCTAACCTCTTGTGGTGGTGATGGTGAGGTTTCATGTGAAGCTCTTTTGAACATTTCTTCATCTTGATGTGCAGGTCAAGCTAAAGACTAAGTCCTAGATGGAATGTTTACTTTATACAAAAAAATAGGATTACTTTAGGTGATAAGAATATTTATAGGCTAAAAGTCTAGGAGTTGTAAAGATTTATGACTTATCTTGAAGTGGTTATCGACATTTCCTCATTCATGCTTTGTGCTCCTAAGCACACTAACACAAACTTAGTATATCATCTCACTTTTGGTAGTTGAAGACTCTAAAATATGTACCTAAACTCTAGACCATGCTTCAATACCAAGTTTGTCTGCTCCAATTCCGAGTACGTGACCAATGTAGGAAGTCACCTAAAGGTAACTCCTCACAAGCCTAAACCATGCACTTAGGCTCTAGATATGATACACTTTTCTACATACTAAGTGAATTTACAATCACCAAATGCAAGATAAATAAATGAAACAAATTATAAAATAACAAAATACATGATTTATACTAAAATCTTTCTTTTATACTTTTATTGAAAATCGAGCAGATTTTCCTTTATATTTTGGACCTTGGGCCATAGCCCAATACAATGATAGAGGGCTATAAACCCTACTCAAGACCTGTATGTAAAACAAACACAACACAATATCAAAACACATCAAATACATAATTCAACTTGATTTATCATCTATATATGTACATATGAAAACCCATCCTAACCAACTACCAAAATACACCTTTAAGCTCTACAAAAGTACCCTACCTAATCAAGGAGTCAGCTCAGATCCTGGTGCCTAGTGTGAAGCAAATAGGGTTGTCCTAGGCTCTGAAAAACATGAGAGGTGAAGGGTGAGTTATAAGAATTCAGCAAATAAATAATTTACTAGAACCCGCACCCACTAAAAATATAGTTTTGATAAAATTCATATAACTATAAATTAAATGTTTACCATGAATTTGGATACTTAACATGTGAAATTTAAACAAAAACTTTGTCAAAATACAATTTCCATCCTAAATATGTTTGCCAAAGATGTCATTTAAAGCTTAATAAATTATTAACTACAAATACTCGATTATAATAAAACTTTTAGTACATATGAAAATCCTTTGGTATGGAACTAATTGTATAAGGATAATAAGAATTCAGGTAAATTTTTACATATAAATAAAACTTGAAAATAGATAACACTGACTACTTAAAGCTAATTCATAACAAGAAATAGAAAAGTAACTTTAATAATGACAAATAGGATCAAAGGGGATTCTTTCTAGACAACCAACAATATCAAGCATGAATGTGAACTTGGCTCAGTCAAACAAATATAATCAAGCTCAAAATCCTTCTTGAAAGTCAAGGTTAAATCCAAGGCTCCAAATACAAATATCATATCACAATTTCAAAGCACATAACCCAATTCCCCTTATTTTTCCAAATATTCCCCTTTTTCCCTCCAAATAAAAATGCCTCCCATTATATATAACCATGACATCATGAATCCAAGTGCACTTAGGGTTTTCTAAAGAAATCCCTTAAGGATCCAACTCCTCATATACATCATGAGATTTAATCAAACTCATAATTATCCTATAAAATCTTATTCAAATGTTTACCATTGTTACAAAAATTTAAAATGTAAGATTCTATTGTAATAAACATAATAATATAAAACTCTAAAATTTGGGCTTTGCATCATATTGTCAACCTAAAAAATAATTCCATTTGCTAAATTAAACATTCTAAGAGTAAAACTACTCCATTTGAATTTTAAATATAGCCAAGAGCTTTAAAATATAACAATTTCAAACATTATCCTCATGTGAGAACAATTATTGAAATCTTAAACAATTTCAATATTCCCATTATATAATAATAAACATGTAGGCTAGAACTATTTCTAAACTTGATATATTGACACTGTAAGAAAAAGTAAATTACCCACTCATTTTAAATGTGCTTAATGTATGTCTTGGATCCAAAATTGACAAAATAGTCAGCCTAACAAGTTCATCTCAACCAAGAAAACATTGATCACAATTAATTCTTGAGATTAGTCCCTAATTAGTGTAGGAGTCTTCTAATCATTTAAAGTCATTCTAGGGCAATTATTTAGGACAAGAGCTTAGAATCTTCAATTAAATACCTTAGAACACTTACCTGAAAAGCTTAAGACAAATTAGGAGATACATCTCACTCCTTTGTTGCCCAAAATATGTAGAAAGACAGATGCTCTAGTTGAGGAGTTCGACTAATCCTGTACTAGTCCTATGATGTAGAATAGTCATTGCTTTGCTCTTGTCAACTTCAATGGAAGGATAGTCTTGTAGCCACTAGAACAAACTAATGCAAGTAAAGATTGAATGTGAGCTCACTAGTGATGGAAGCTAAGTTCAAAGGTAGGAGTAATTGATGATGGATAAGCAGAGCAAAAAAATTAGAGGTGCATAAGAGTTGGGGTGCAGCCACTGATATAAAGAGAAAGAGGAAATTTAGAGGAAAAGAAAATACTTAAAGAAAAAGAAATGAAATACCAAGTGATGTATATAATTTTGTCAAAAAGAAGTATTTTTGGTCCATACAAAATCAATTTAAAACACACTTAAACTTTACACTATATTTAAAATATGCATACATAACTTTTAAATCACAAATAGTTAAAACTGAGATTTAATTAATACACATTGAGTAACTACTATAATAAGATAGAGTTAAATAAATATAGTACTTTTAATTTTAAAAACCCTTTTAAATAGCGCTTGAACTTATTTAATAAACTAAAGACATAGATATTGCTATAAATTAAACTATTCAATCATTTAATACTTAAAATAAATATCACTTCAAACATTTAAATCAACTATAAATATTCACTAATTTATTTAGTTTCCAAATTTTGTTATTCATTAAACTACAATTTATCTAAAATGCATTAAATAAATAGTAAAAAGGGAATTATGGAAAAATGATTATAAGAAAAACTTATAAATTTTATTTTCAAAGCATCAAATTTATGAAATTCATTTAGAAATAAGCAGGTATTACATTATACAACTAGGAATATATATGAATATATAGCTATATGCATGAATCATCTCATAATTGCAACCACAATTGTAATTGATTTTTTATACAATTATATTCCAAGAACTTTATTCAAATAATTATAAATGTAACAAGCATTTCAACCAATTGATAAAGAGGCCATTAATAAATCTATATAAAATATGCAAAGATATAATATTCATGCCATTATAACTAATTATCTCTAGGGCGCCTACACTAACATCTTTATGCTAAGCAATGCAATTGGCTCATAAATAGACAAATGTGAATTCATATGTTAGACCTTTTGGTCTTCTATTATGGAATAGAGAGTTGTAAGTATTTGATAGGGCATATGCCTTGGATCTTCATGTTGCCATGGTATTTGATGGAAATGATTGTGTTCCTTATATTGTTTTAAGGTGGGTATATACTTATGGAAAGTGCTTATGGAGGAATATAGGCATAGTTTTGGTGTTTTATGGTGAGGCAAATGCAATTTTAGTATTTATGGGATAAAGAGGTTAAGAGAGATTTGGGCAAAGTATATTGACTGGTGAGCTCATATCTTTTTTATGGCAAGGAGAAATGAGGTATTTATAGGGGAAAATAGAGGTTGAATATGGTTTAATCTATGTTTAACATGATAAAGTTTTGAGGAAATGGTGAAGTGATAGGGATAGGTGACTTGGGTGGCTACAACACGTGGGCTATGATGCATAGGTTAGGCTAGGCTTAGTGCTTTTGGATGGTTTCAAGTTTTGAGTTGCATGTTTGTTCTAGGGCATGATGACTAAGTTGTAAGGGGAAGTTTGAGGTGACAAGACAAGGTAAAGCTATAGTTTTTAGGTAATGTGCTAGGCTAAAGTCAAGGCACAAGTTAGACTCTAGGTATTGCAAAGGTTAGTTTAAGCAATATTGACAAAGATCTTAAACTTGTGTGACTCGTGTATGTTTATTATCAAATATAAGAACCATTCATATGTGCATACTTCACTCACCTCAAGCAAAGGGCCTAATGAGGAAAAGACTAGCACCTTTGAGGCCACCTCTTCGGATAACATTGAACAAGGTCATCATCTCAATCTTACTAAGCCATATTTGTTAAAGAATCTCGAGAGTTGGTAAAGATAGGCTTTTCCATCTTCCAAAGTTATGTTAACCACTATCAAAGTTGCACTTTCCAATTGATGAATATTAAGCTAGATCCAACCATGGGGACTGTTCCCTAATCCAAACCTTGATGCAAATGAAAGGTGGTAAAGGATGTCCTTTTGCAAGGATCATTTGCTAGTTGGCCATGAATCCTTTTTACATTATAATAAACACATGATTTTACCAATACGATGAGAGTTTGATGTGATATGTGTGCTAGGGCATCATGCTTTCAATTGATATATTTGTTGACTCATGGTTTTATTAGCGTGTTTTCAGATTAACAAAAGAGGAACCTTTTTATGCTTTGTGGTGGCTACCAAAATTTAGAGAATTATAAAATTTTGCCCTTAACAATTTTTCTTTAACTTAGTCCTAGATATTGATATGGTAAAATTGCTAGTGTGATTTGTTTTGGCATGGAGATGGTTTTAAAGATTTATGCATGGCTTTGCCCCACATCATTGTTATAGATGACACTAATGGTTCACAAACAGATATAGGGTGTCTTCTACCTTTTTGATAACTAATTATTTTGAGAGCACTATTATTTCACTTTTTTTTCAATGCCACCTAGTATTATCATGTTCTATCGCTAAAGGCTATGTAGGAATAATATTTATATTGAATAAAGCTAAACTTAAAGTCTCTAAAAGTCACTAACATTACTCCTACATGTCAACCTAATATTCACCCTTGCTATTTTTCTTTCAATAACAATAGCTATGTTATTCACTTGCCATTTTCTAGTCAAATAGCTATGTGGTATAATCAACTCACTAATGCTTAATCCTCTAGCCAAATTTACCTTTCATTCTTTGTTTTAAGTCAATAGTTTTGAAGGCTTCATTGAATGTTGCTTCACCTCTTTCTCAAAAGATTTGCCCTATGATTTTTCAAGCTTTAAGTGTATTATGATTTTTCAAGCTTTTAGTGTACTTCAGTGTCTTGGTACTTGCTAATTTCTTTCATAGTAGAAGGTTGATTTAATGAATTGACTTCATTGGTGAGCTTTCCCTTCTTTTGCAAATCTGATCTTCTTAATTGCATTTAACATTTCTTAGGGTTCCTAAGTTATTTTTTTCTCTATATATGTGTGTTTGAATGTAATCTAAATGTTTTTTGAGTTAGCCATTTTTTATTCGTATGATATCTCTCTTCCTCTTTCCATATTCTCTAATGGTAAGATGAAGTGTGTTGATTTCTCTATTGTTACTTATTTTCTATGTTTATTTTGATTTGGTGTTTTGTTTTGTTATTGCATTGCTTCATATTTTCTAGGTTAATTTTTTGATCTTGTGTTGTGCCTTGGTCAACCATGCATCTATATTGTTGACCTTAGGCCCAATTTTCTAAATGATTTAATGACAACAAGTGATTTTGAATGAGTTTATTTATTTATTTTCAACAAATCAATCTTGGAAGGCCTTGCTTCAATTGATGAAAACATAGATTAGGCCTTACTTTAGTTAAAATGTTAAGGTATAGGATTATTCAAATTTAGCTCAAATTATTTTTTAAAGGCTTGCCTTAAGAATTTGCTTAAAAATCTTTTCAAAATTTAGACCAAAAACATTCCAATATATTCTTAAATGATTTATCAAATTTTTTAAACTTGAAAATATATTTTTGGATTGAAATAGAAGTTTTGAAATATTTTTAAATCGAATTTGCAAAGTTTATTTTCAAAGTCTAGCCCTGTGATTCGAATCAATAATTTTGAACTATGTTCACCATCATGATCACAAATACATGGCAAGTGCAAGAGAGTTTTAAAAAAATCTGGTAATTTAAATCATAATTAAACTAGTGTTTGCAATTCTAATCACAAGCCGCTCTGGGATGACAAAGAATTTGCATTTCAAGGCAATTTAAATCGACATTTTCACTATATTTATGCTATTTGAATCATAAGGTTTTGAACTTGCCCTTCACAAGTATGATCACAATTCAAATTTTGAATTTGTGATTAGGATCACAGTTCTGATTACAAAGGTTAACTTTTTAAAATAATGGTCATTTTACTATTTATTATTTTTACTTGCTATAAATACTCATTTCTCATGTTTCTTCATTACAAAATTCTAATATTTCAGAGGCAAATATTCACCATTTCATCTATGCTTCAATTGTTTACTTGATTTTTTCAATTTGAGCTTGATTTGAGTGAATTTATACCTAAAAAGCTTTAATTTGTAATTTGAACTGTTGAGTTCTTTCAAATTCTTTTCATTTATACTCAAACACTTCTAAGTTTTCTAGGTTTAGCCTTACCTAGGTTAGGAAGAGTAGTTAAGCTTTTTATTTTTCTTCTTTGGGTGAGATTCTTAAAGGGTTTTTCAATTATGGTTGAGTAATTATTGTAAAGGCTTTTCATATGCATGTTTTAAACATGGAAGGACTAATTAATAGTGTTTTTGAGCTTGGAAGTAGATGTATGCCTTGGAGATAATTTTTCAAGGGAGAACCACTATAAACATGCATTTGAATCTCTCTATCCCTACACTTTTACTTTCTACACCTTATATTATTTTGATTCATTATTGTTCATGCTAAAGTTAAGTTATTGATATTGTGAATGTTAATTTATTGAAATTATCGTGTGAAGTTATTTATTTCTTGTTTGCAAGTAAGTTAGTAAGTTTTGTAAAATTTGAAAATGGTATTTTGGAAAAATGTTTTCAAAAGAGTAAAATCCTAAAACCAATTGACCCCATTCCTGGTCAAATTCATGGCTACAATTGGCATTATAATAAAGTCCTTGGTATCAAGTGTAACCACCCCAAGAGGATCCAATCTATTCAAGTAATTTTAGTATTCTATCAGAGTGTCCTCTATTGAACAAGCCCTTAGCTTTAATGGACAACACTATACATATTAGAAAAAAAAATGAAAGATTTTGTTGAAGCTATGGATATTGATAAGTGAGAAATAGTGGAAGATAGATACAATCTTCCAACCAAGATTGAAAATAATATAATCATTTTGAAACCTCAAAGCAAATGGAGTGAAGATAAGAAAAAGAAACATTTACTCACTTCTAAGATTAAATGGATTGTGTCTAATTCCCTATGGCCAATGAGTATGAGAAGGTATCCAACTATTCTAATACTAAAAACATGTAGGATGCACTCAAAAAGGCTCATATTGGCATGAACCAAGTTAAAGCTTCAAAGGTTCACACGCTTGTTTCACAATATGAACTATTCAAAATGAATGATGGTGAATCAATTAAAGATATGGTATAAAGATTCACTATAATTGTTAACCATTTGAGTATACTTGGTAGAAAAATGCTTATTTGGTTCACAAAGTCCTTTATTCCTTAACCATTGAATGGCAGCCTAAGATTATAGCCATTAAAGAGCCCATGAAGATAGGATGGCTAACTCTGCAAGAGTTGTTTGGCAACTTGGAAGAGCACAAGATGGAATTAAAGAGATACTCCAAGAATGATGATTGTAGAAGGAGGAAAAATCTAGCCTTAAAAGTTGCTACAACTTTTGAAGAAGAAGAGGATGATATGGAAAGTGTGGATGGTCTCAATGAAGATGATGATGTGGCTCTTCTAACAAAGAAGTATCAAAGACTTTTGAAGGCTCACAAGGTTGTTGGTAGAAAGAGAGCTTCTCCTTTAAGAAGAAATGCTAATAAAAAAGAGTAAAATAATCTTTCCACTCCTACTTGCTTTAAATGTAAAAGGTCAAGGCATATCAAATTCGATTGTCCTGTATACCTCAAGAGACTCTTGGAGAATGAGAGGAAGAAAAACAAGCATCCAGTTAAAAGAGCTCATCTTGCCATGTGGGGAGATAAAGATGTTGATTCAACTTGTGAGAATGAAAAGGCTTTGTTTTTCCTTATGGCAATGGGAAATGAGGACATAGAGGCATATGGCAACAACTTTATTCAAGCTAATGATAATATTGATGAATTGTATAGTAAGTTGTATGATGATCTACTTAAGGCCAAGAAAAATATTAACCTTTTCAAGAAATCATTGCTTCCTTGGAAGTTAACATTAAGAATTTGCAAAAAGAAAATACTGATTTGAAGAAAGAAAATGAAAACCTTAAGCTATCATCTCAAGTGTGTTATTTGTGAAAATCTTAAATAAAATTGATGATTTAAATAAAACTTTAGAAAAGTACCCAAATGACAAGAAAACACTTGATGTACTTCTAGGAAGTCAAAGGTGTAGTTTTAATATGGAGGGATTTGGTTATGTACCAAATGTGCCAAAATCCTATTATTAAAAACTCTTTATTAGAAAAATCATGGAAAATTAGTTGTATATAACATGTTACTATTATGGACAAAGAGGCCATAATGTTCATTCTTGTGCCAACAAGAGGAACATTTATGTTCCAAATGTTGGAGAAAAGCCGGTTTAGGTACCTAAAGCTTCCTCTTCCAATGGTACTAACCTTGGTGGAACCAAGATTACTTGAATACTAGCTTCAAAAGAATGACATACCTTGTGTAGGTATGTGGGAGGTCTTAGAGTGGCATATGGTTTCTTGATAATGGGTGCTCCTAACACATGACTGGTGATAAGTCCAAGTTCTATTCACTTACTCCTATTGGTTAAAAGATTGAAGCCTAATTTGCTTAGCATTAATCAATTCTGTGACAAGGGGAATGTAGTCACTTTTGACTCTACTTGTTGCATAATTGAGAACTTAAATGATAAGCAAATTAAGTTAGTTGGCAAAAGGTTTAACAACATTTATATGATTGATATTGACAATGGACTAAATATTGATTCTAAATGTTTGGATAGATTGAATGATGTTTTATGGATTTGGCATAAAAGGAGTGCTCATGCAAGTATGGATTTAATTGGAAAACTTTCTAAAAATGGTTTGGTTATTAGTTTACCTAAAATTAATTTCAATAAAGAAAGCATTTGTGATGCATATCAAAAAGGCAAGCAAGTAAAATCATCTTTTAAACTAAAAAATTGTATTTCTACATTAAGACCACTTCAATCACTCCACACAGAATTGATTGGTCTATCAAGAGTTAGAAGCCATGGTGGCAATTACTGTATACTTTTAATTGTTGATGACTATTCAAGGTGCACATAGATGTTGTTTCTTTCTCAAAATAGTGCTACTTTTCAAGCTTTTAGGAAGCTTGCCAAGTCTATCCAAAAAGAGAAGGGATCAATAACAACAAGTATTTGAAGTGATCACGGTGGAGAATTTGATAATCATGATTTTCTTGCTTCTACATTGATAATGGGATAAGTCATAACTTTTCTACACCTATAACCCCTCAACAAAATAGAGTTGTTGACAGGAAAGATAGATGCTTAGAAGAAATGGCAAGGATCATGCTTAATGACAGTACCCTCCAAAGTCATTTTGGGTGGATGTGATTAATACCCCATGTTATGTTATGAATTGTGCCTTGATAAGGCCAATTCTTAAGAAAACCCCCTATGAACTATGTTTTGGAATGAAACCTGATGTGTCACATTTTCACATTTTTGGTTGTAAATGTTTTATGCATAATAATGGTAAAGACAACTTAGCTAAATTTGATGCCAAATGTAATGAAGCATTATTCATTAGGTATTTTTCTATGAGTAAAGCTTTTTGAGTGTATAACAAGATAACTTACAAATAGAAGAATCCATCCTTATTGCATTTGATAAGTCTGTTAGTATAATATGCCTTAGAGGTAATTAGTTATAATGACATGGATATTACATATCTTAGCATATTTAATAAAAAACATGATGTTTTGGCATCTTTATCAATTTAGTTTTTAATATAAAAATATATATGTTTGATATATTTATGCTATATTGGATAAAGCCCTTGAAATATAATTGTGTATAAATAAATTACAATGGGGATTTTAATTATGAGATAATTCATACACATAATTATATTTTTAAATATCTTTGGTTGTTAAATAATTGAAAGAACATGACATTAATTATTAATGAATAAATCAACATATGTTGTGTCACATTCTTCTAGAAGAATGTAGTGATTTCATACATCATTTGATATGATAATATTTAGACAAACATATAGGTATATGTTATGAAATATATAATTAGATTGACACGCCATTAGAAACCATATGGAATGTTACCATGTGTCAATGAACTTTCACATTCTCATGTGAAAGTTCATGTAAGTAATTCTTAAACTTGAGATCAATATAGTATCTTATGTATGAAGTCATGTACTTTGATTTTATTCTAAGCTTGCACTCTTAAAGAATATATGCGAATAATTTTGGATGCAGCACAAAGTTCATGAAAGTAGCGATTGATCAAGATGAAATTTAATTAGGAATGATATTCGAAAGATATTTTAACATTTGTGTTGTGATCAAAATCATAGGCCTGTGTATTGATAATATATGAAAGGAGTTTGATTTATAATCAATTAATGATAACAATTGTCAAATAGCACATAGTTAAACATGCACCTAAGATTAGATGTTCATATTAGGGTTGACACTTGAACCATACCTTAAGCCCAATTTGAATTTCAATAGATGAAAGGATTGAATTGCATACTAACACCTTATCAAGAATCTATTTCTAGCATTTGAGTGGTCATGATACTTTGCTAGAAGCCAATCTTGATCTATGAATTTGTTTGAACAATTTAGAGATATTGTGTTTGAATCAAAAGGAGTTTTAATTCAATTGAGCGTATAGAAGCTTGTAAACAAATTCATTACCAGCTTGCATGAAAACCTAATGTGTCACACATAATACAATCTCTTTGATCAAAAGTCAAAGGAAAAGTTAAAATACAAAATGTTGTGAATTCAAAAATTAAATTAAGTGAGCATCTTGAAAATCTAAAATGATTAATTAAGTATTCTAATAGGATTAGAAGTGTCAATTAATCAATGATTTGATAATTCTAATGAAAATGATAATTATGAAATAGTAGTAAATTTTCATTGTTTATATTTAAATGTTGTAAAATATTTATATTAATACTAGAGGAGATTATGACTAGTTGAATGGTTCCTTACTTATAAAAATTATTTTAATTAATCAAAATAATTAAAGAATGATTATATAAGAGAGTTTATGAGTTTGGACTAGAGAAAAGTGTTTAGACTTGTTAGACACAAAAGAAGAAGCATGAGGTTAAGGAGTGTAAACTCTTTGGGCTAAAATGGTTACACGATTCCACTAGATGAGTGGATAACACAAGCAAAGGGAAGCCCTTCCTTATGTGCCACTCTTGTATACTCCCCACTCTTGCTTATGCTCCAAATTCTTCTATTTAAGGAAGAGAGAAGTAAAACTTTTTACAACAATATCAATTCAGCCTAGCACATATGTTGTGTACTAACTTTCTTTGTGTGATCTCACTTCTCATCTCCTCTTTGCATTGAAACACCAATCTTGCCCTTGTGAATTTGTGATTCCTTAGAGAGCTAGCACTAATTAAACTGAGTGGTTGATTTTCCTGTTCTACCTATTATGTGAACTTAATGGAAGCTTTGAATCAAATTAGTTTGTGTGGATAACTGTTGCTGTTAGAGATCAAATTAAAGGGGTTGCCTAAGGACAATCTGAGAGAATTGATTGTAGGGCTGGTTAGAGATGCCATAGAATTAATTGAAGATCAAATTTAGATTTGGATAAGGATTCTAAGAATAACTCTTGAGAAGGTATAATTCAAACTATTGATTTATATTTTACCTTGCTTATGAATTAATTTGTAAACAATATGATTCAATTTTGGAAAAAATTTTAAAATTTTGCGACACATACTTGATGCATTTGATCAGGATATTTGATGTTTTTCTATCTATTTCTCCTAACAAAATCTACTTCAAGTGTTGACAGAAATTATAATAATGATGAGCAAGTGGACTTATGGCTTCCTCAAAACAAGTCAAATGAGCAACAAGAAGGGATTCAGGAATAAGGAGACAAAAAAGATAAAGAAGATGATAAAGTTTCACCCTTGGTTAATCTTGATGAAGAGCTGCTTCACCACCCTCAAAGAGCTTGGAAAATCATGGAAAGTCACCTAATGGAGCAACTGATTGGTGATGCGACTCAAAAGGTTACTCATAGTATGTTAAGAAATATTTGTGATCATTTGGCTTTCTTCTCTCAATTTAGACCTAAAACCATTGATAAAGCTATAAATGATGAACATTAAAACTTGGCAATGTAAGGAAAATTAAACTAATCTGAAAGAAATCAAGTTTAGGATATGTTGCCAAGACCTGATGATCATACAATTGTATGAACTAAATGGATTTTTAGAAACAAACTAGATGAGAATAGTATTATAGTGAGAAACGAAGCCTGATTGATTGCTAAAGGCTACAACCAAGAGGAAGGAATTGATTTTGTCAATCCCAATAAAGAAATTAATTGGCAAAAATAAATGGATCTTACCCTTTTCTCATTGGGGAAGCTGTATACACCTTTATCAAATTCAATGTTATTTTAATAGATTATGTAAAAAATTAATATTCAAAAAGTATTAAAATGATGAAGGTTAAAGATTATTAATAAGAGCAATTAAGATGTAAGAAGGAGAAGAAATTTGAAGACACAAATTTTTAAAGTGGTTCAACTTGAATTGAAATTGTAATTCAAGTCTACTCCACTTGATCTTTCTCAACCAAAAG
>JANHAO010001581.1:0-32254 GCA_026873985.1 Saraca asoca
ATCTAATTTTATAAAATATATTATAAATATTAAAATTATTTTATATTAATATATATTAAATATTAATATAGAATTAATTAATGAGGAGAATGGAATAGAAATGAAAGGGAATGAGAATCCCTAATGAGAAGAAGGGAATGAAATGGTGGAATGGAATAAGAAAAAGTAAAGGAAATAAATAAGGTGAGATGTGAACCAAACAAATAGTAATGGAAATGGAATGCTTGATTCAATTACTTTACTTCCAAAAGCTCCAACCAAACGGACCTAAGTGTCTTATTCCATGGTCTTCACTAAGGGTAATCATGCATTGGCAAACTGCTCCAAGCCGACTAACTGAACCTGAAATTGGTCGGTTCAGAGTAGTTTGAATGTGGCATTCGGTTTGATACGGTCAAGTGTTTTTTTCATAATTTTCTGGTCTTGGTTAATTGTAGGTGGTGGAATCGTAATCGGTACTAACACTGACCAAAATTTACCTAGAGGAAAGTAACACTATGCATTCACTTTGCAGACCTAAATTCTATTTGAACTTCAGTTTCTTCAATTCAATCTATCACCCAAACCCCATTCAAAACGCTATCAAAGGACCTCACTGCATCACCGTCTTCTTCTTCTTGCATAATTGACTGCCCTTCAAGCTAGTTTGGATTCTACAGACATTTTGCAACTGAAGAACAAACCCCTAATGTAGCTGTCACATATTGTTTTCCATGAATATGATTGGCACAAATAACTAGGTGGTAGCTCACAAGCACTTTGTTTGAAAATCATGAAAATGATGTGGAAAGTATAATTGATGCCTTTAATTTAAAATTCATGATATGTAATATTTTAATAAAATTATTTTTTTATAAAATATTTTCTATGTTTTAAAAATAAATATAATTTTTTCTAAAATTTATAAATCATAAATGTTTGGATCTTTTATTTGATTGGATGAGTACTAATTAGTAAAAGATAGTGAAGAAGCTTATGTACCCCAATAGCAAACACATATATAATGAGGAGTCTCCTCTAACTGAGATATCCTATGTGAATTCATTAACTTGAAAATATTGATGAATGAGTGAGTACAATTATATTTGGGTTGAAAACATCTTTGGTCATACACACAGATGTATATATTTATATATATATATATGTATTTATTCATATATCATATGTTTATAATATTTGTATAGGCATTCATATGCAAATCTAAATATCTTAATCATTCATTTTAGTCTTTCATAACTCCTTTCTACATGATCATGCACAGCTAATCATACTGAAAAAAGGCTATCATGTTAAAGTGAAAGGAAGGATCGTTGGGTCAATTAGTATAATACTATACAAGGTGATTCTTCTTAAAGTCAATATGGCAAGATGAGTAGGAGCAATGACTGAAAGGTTATATGGCCCAACAACAAACTTTAGAATGTGTTTAGGGTTTAGGTCATACACAAAAATATATATATATATATTATATCATAGCATATTTCATATATTTATAATATTCGTATAGGCATTCATATGCAAATCGAAATATCTTAATCATTCATTCTACTCTTTCTTTACTTCTTTCTACGTGATCATGTGAGTACAACCATATTTGGGTTGAAAACATCTTTGGTCATATACACACACATATATATGTACATATTCATATATCATATATTTATAATATTTGTATAGGCATTCATATGCAGATCTAAATATCTTAATCATTCATTTTAGTCTTTCGTAACTTCTTTTTACGTGATCATGCGTAGCTGACCATATTGAAAAAAGGTTATCATGTTACACTAAAAGGAAGGATCCTTGGGTCAACTAGTATAATACTATATAAGATGATTCTTCTCAAAGTCAATATGGCACGATGAGTAGGAGCAATGACTAAAAGGTTATATGTCTCAACAACAAACTTTATAATGTGTCACTATCCAAATTATTTTCAAAGACAACAAATGTCGTTACTAAATAATAGTAATTTATCACAAAAGAATTTTAGTGATTACCATGTTTTCATACAAAAATACACCCCATCATTGAAAGTTTCTTACTCTCACCAAGAATTCAGCACAAGATCTTATAGATGGAATAAGTGTCTTAACCACTAATGCTTGCTTCTTTTTTAATTTATAATTATCATTTATTATATTAAATTATTATTTCTCATTTTGATTTCTTAATATTTCAAGTCTATATATCTTCTGTTTCCAAATATATATTAGCATTTGAATATTTTAAATAATTTGTATTAAATATTTATAATTTATTTAATATATTATTAAATCATTCTTATTTACTAAATGTCATTGATATTTATAATAATAGATTTAAAATTTCCAATAAATTTAAATAAAATATCATTCTAATATTATAAAATAATTATTTATATGTATTTATAAAAATTATATTTGAAAATTGAAATAATTTTATATGAATATAAAATAATATTTGTGACAACTAATATCTCCACTAAAGGTTTTTTTTAAGGTTAGTGAAAACATATTTATGTTGTCACTAAAAACATAATATTTGTGATAATCAATATTGTCACAAAAACTTTTTTCAATGATCACATATTTATGTTGTTACTGAAAATATAATATTTGTGATTATCAATATTGTTATTAAAGTTTTTTTAGTGTCAAAATATTTATGTCATCATTAAAAATATAATATTTGTAATAACTATATTGTCACTATTTTTTCTTTTAATGTTAACATATTTATCTTGTCACTAAAATTTTTTTCAATGACTATAATTGTTGCCACTAAAAACATACTATTTTCCCTCTAACTTAAAATTTTTTGTAGGTACAAAAATTAATTTTCAGTGACAATTATTGTGAAAAAAATTTGTTATTAAAATTTATTGTTTTATGACCATAAGCAAGCCTTGTCACTAACATTGATGGTTTAGTGACAATAGTGAAATATTATCATTAAAGTATTGCTTTTAGTGACAAGAACAATACTCATAACTGAATTTTTGTTATTAAAAGTCAAATTTCTTATAATGACTCCTAGTGATTGAAAGAAATAAAATTCATCTTCCAGTGTACGCTCATTTTCCAAATTGTACGCTCATTTTCCAAATCTCACTTAATGACGTGCTAGCTTGCATACACAAAATATCTCTAATTTTTTGTCTACTTACATAGATTTTCCTATGGAATTGATATTCATATTCTCTATTTGAGATAATTTGATTATTCTGATATTTTTAAACTTTTATAGAAATCTATTCTTTCTACTACATCTTAAATGCATATGGGAGTTTCATGAAGTTTATGAAATAAGAATTAGTTAATATAATTTTCTCTAAAAAAAATATTCTTAATATTTGGAAAACATACTAAATGTCTAAATCACATAAATTTGATATAAAATAAAATAATATAAGATAAATAAAATTTTAAAATAATAATTTAAATTACAAAATAAATCGTATTTTTTAAAATTACATTTAAAAAAAAACTCATGAAAATCTAAAAATAATATTTTGGAGAGATTTAATTTTAAAATATAAAACCGAAGGTTCATAATAATTTTTATAATTTATATGATCTAAAAACCTTGGAAAATCTGCAGCTATGAATGAATGATATCATGTTTAGTTGGATCTCTCAAATTATCCAATTAGATTAAGGTTTAATTTCATGCTAAGTCATAGTCTAATTCTACCCATTCATTCAATCAATCAAGTATTGCACATAAATAAAATTATTAAACATATTCCTACTTTCTAACCTGATCTAATTCCCCATTAATACTTCTTTATCTATTCCTGAACTTCAAGTCATGTATCAAAATCATATCCAGAACTCGACCTACTTCTAATCATAGTCTTAGCAATTTATGTATTATGAAATTCTATTAGTTTTTACTTAATTTGATTATTATTAACTAAATTTATTTAGGTTTAATTATCTTGTTTCCCATTACATAGAAAACATTGGAATAATATTAAATTTACATCTTTGTATAGAAAAAAGAGTTAGATAGTAGAAATGTCCACTTATCTGTTTAAAAGGAATTTTCATTCTTTTCGTCTTAGGCCTAATTTGGATCATGACAATTATCTCGCACCCTAAGCAAAATTAACTGAATATAATTTCATAAAATACAAAGGTGAGATAAGATAAACTCAAATTTATTTTTGATTTGATCATATTACCTCAAATTTATGTTTTTAGGTTGGGAGTACCCTGGGACTTCTTTTTGATAGGGTTTCAATTTTGTATGACCACTTGATTGTACTAGAATTCTATCACCTTGAATTTTGGGCATAAAGTTTTGTTAGGCCAAGCACTGGCTGATCGCATGGTCTTAGGGATTTGGTCTATTAGTTGGTCCACCCTCGGTAACTAACCTATCGGCCTTTAAGCTAGTTTACTAGACCCGTATTCGGGTCCAGTTAGGTTAACCCTATAGGGTGTTATAGTGATTGTGAGCCTATGATGAGTGCAAAGTGCAGGTCTTCTAAAATCTCTCATCAAGGTAACTCATTCTGCTATTTCAATTTTTTTTTCAAATTCCACTTCAGCTAATTAGTTGTACTTGTTTGATATTTGTTTCTTCTAATTTTGGATTGGGTTTCTGAAATTGTTCTATATTTACATGATTTTTTTTTGTTTCAAGTTCATTTATGACTTCTTACTTTTAGGATAAAAAATATTTATGCTTATATGATTTTTTAATTTTAGTGAGAGTTATGGGTTAATGTACTCTATGTTCATATGATTTTTGTATTTTCATAATTTAAGATTCAAGTTGTGTTAGTTTTGATTTACGAGTTAATTGTGTACGAGTTTATGAAATGTTCTGTTTAATTCAACTTGTGTTTTGGTTTTTTATTTGGTCTGAAATTGAGTGTTTTTTCATATTGACTAACTTGTTATATTTAACTAAGGTATAAATAATTTTTGTAAGTTGTTGATTTAACTGGTTCTGATTGAATTGGTTTTGAATGATTTTTGTCACCTATTATATTTAACTAATATGGTTCTGAAAGTGCACATTGTTTTCATATTTAACAAAAGTTTGAATGATTTTTGTAAGTTGTTGATTTATGGAAATGCTAATTTGTAAGAATAATGTTTCTAATTCTAGATAGCTATATCAATGGATGCCCAAGTTAAGGGACATGGACAAGGGCAAGGACTTATTAATGGGAATAGTCCAAATGTTTCTAATTCTAGCACTATTTTTTGGGTGTTGTAGGCTTGTTTAGGCATTAGTGGTATACAACACACACACAGACTTAGATGTTTAGCTTGCCAATGCCACTAGCAAAGAATTTATGACAAAATCATGGCATAGGATAGGATGGTAGGATAAAGAATTGCAAAACTGGTTCTTTCTTTTGTTCAAGTGGTGGTATAGGGAGGTAGCCTCTGTCACATATCCAAAATTGGGTATATGACCAGCTTGAATCACCAAGTGGTGACACGAGAACCCTAAGCCTTTCATTCTTTCATAAACCTTAATCTCTTTGAAAACCTTGAAATAAATGCAATAAGATTGTGCACATTTAAAAACATGATGTATAAGTTTTATTTGAAAACTTCATTTAAATGTATTTTTTCTTTGAAAGTAGGAAACATAATTTTTCTAAAAACATTAAACTTGACTTTAATCTATCTGAGTGGACAATTTGAATCACTAAAGTGAAATCAAAAGCTGGTTACATGTCTTTTCACATGATCATGTATGTCTTTATTATTTGATACTAAGCATCCAAATCCTATCATCAATATGTTCAAAATTAAAGGGGTAAGTATAACCTGAGTACTTAGTGAGCAGAAGATTTCCACCTCAACTTTGGGTGGAAATCCTTTTGGTCATACTATATATATATATATATATATATTCATACTCACATATTAGATTCACACATATATCTTGCAACACTGGGTATCATAATATATACCAATATCTGTTAATATTTATCTTTATGTGATTATACATTTTTAACTACTTTTATTCTTTCTAAGACATAGAAATCTTTTACATCATGAAAGAACATAATCTTGATCCTAAGCCATTTATCATGCATTATGCTTATTTAATTTTCTTTCTGAATTCATTTCGAATCATGCATCTCCTAATAACCTAAATGGGGGTTGGGGTAGTTTAAATTAAAAATCAAAGCCTTTTATGAGCATAAAAGAATTTGTGCAATTCATATTACATTCCTACGTTGCAAGGTAAAACCATTATACACGTATACACACACTAGTTTAGTAAATCAAGGGGAGAGAGTGATGAACATAAATGGTCAATGACCATAATATGAACTATTGAATGCCTTTCATGACATTCCATATGGTTTATATGTCCCCCATTGACATATTATATAGTTTGTATGCTCTTATTCCATGCCTGATCACATATGCTACTGACTTACTTGCTTTATAGTAGTGAACTATCAAGGTCATATAACTGAATATAGCTAAATCATCTTCCTAGCGCACATAGGCCCCTCTTGTTTACCTAAACTAGTCATAAACATATTTATCTCTTGACTGAAGAATTTTCTAACCTATACTATCCATGTATATGTACCATGCTGCCTTTCTCTAGTTTAACAATCTAATCTATACTTAGCTTATGACCCGTCTCTTAACTATCTAACATTTTCCTTACATTACTAATTATCATTACTAGCTAATCGATTACATTTATTTCATTTGTTTCTTTCTAGCTCATAGATTAATTCATATACATAAAAGCTAGAATTTCTAAATGTTTGACTATTCTCTAGTTGTAACCCTAAACTAGCCCACCACACACATTCACAAACATTTATATTCACAAAATCACATAAACATATATGACATATATCCCTAGGACCATCTCTAAATTATTATCTTTCATTTTTCTCTATTCATGATTTCAAACATAGAAAATATTTAGGTCATTTAAAGATAATATACTGATATAACTTGATACAAAATAGAGTCAGTCAAGGTCAAAACCCCTACTCACATGATGTAGAAAGCTTTTCCTTTTAGAACTCCATGCATAAATACTTTTGCTAGTCTGGTTTATTTGGGAATTGATATAATCCTTGCATAAGTAAAATACATCGATTAAAAACAACTTTCTAAGTCCTCATATATCACAAGTACCTTCCTTTGGCATCATTTTGGCTATTAGAGAGTTTCTAGCTAATGTAAGATTATATTTCTATAATTCTAACATAGCCAGGATTTTACATCTCCTAAGGTCAGTTAATTGGCTGGTCACTTAGTAACGATCAACCAATCACCAATGTTGGTAAACTATTCAACCCAACCCTGGAGATTGACCTTTCCCCTTATTATTGACCCACATAGCCCAATTTTAGGCCTAGTGCATTCTAACCTAATAGGGGTGTTATAGCTTCTTTAACAATTCATAGCAATTTTTTTTAGATTGCTGGTTCTTGGTCTGCCACTATTAGTTTGAATTCTAAAACTTCAAACTATATTGTTGTTTATGTGATGTTTGGGTGCTACTGAATGAATGAATGTAGAAAATTTTATGTTTCAGTTTGTATTTGCTAGCCTTTTTTTATTATGGTTGTATGTATAAGTACTCAAAGTATTTTTTTTTCATATGATTGCCTACATTTTTAGTGTATAGATGTTGGCTAGGAAAAAAATTCATAGGTTTTTAACGATCCAAAACCGCTTTGAACCAACTAAAATTGAGTTAGATGGTTGAGGATGGTTATCGACTATTTTCTAATTAGTTTTAGGTCTATTTTTTAGGATTGTGGTTTACTTTAGTCAGTTGGACAACAACCCTTTAATTGATGAAAGCCAAGCGATGAGTACCCATAGTTTTCACAGTATATTTATATGGCATAATACATAAGAGAGAACTGGAAATGAGAAGATTACTCAATTTATTATAATATCCCTTTAGGATTAACATGATTAGATTCAAACATGTGCCTTAAAAGGTGGTTAGTTAATTGCAGGCTTGATCCCTGATAGTAGATTGACCAGTCGACCACTCCTTAAGAGGTGGTCGACCATCCTATACAGTCTTGCAAGGTTGATTGGTTGTGCTTGATAGGTTAACCTTGCATCACCTCTAGCCTATATAAGGAGACCTTCTTCAATGAATTTTAGAATCCTCATTTGCAAGTGAGTAGCTCCAGTAGGAGTGTTGCTCATCAAATTAGGATTTTAATTTGCTCTTTTCAAGGGAGTGAACCTAAGATATGGTTTTTGGCCTAAAAGGCTAATTTCTTATCTTAAGTTCCTTAAGGTTAGTTTTGATCCTCTTTTTGTCTCCTAGGTTGTTGAAAGATATTTCCCCAACAGCCAAATGCCAAGATCAGTACTATAGATAGGCTTATGCATTTTGTCCTATAAAGGTTTTTATGGCAGGTGAGTGGGATTCTACCCTTATGGCTTTGCTTTCGTATAAAATCTACATTTTGAAACTTACCAAATGTATTTTGTATGTTGGTAAATGGGAATGTGGCTAGGAAATTTAATTTATTAAAGTTATGCCTAAGTGTATGCTAAGAAGATGATCATTTATGAGGCCTACAGAGGTCAAAGGATTATGGGTTAAACCAAAAATAGACTTAGAATATAAGATTTGACAAATTCATATTTAGGCCATAATGTACATGGGGACTGTAGGTATAAGATAGAATTTACGAATTGTTTTTCCTATATGACTATGTCAATGTTACATTGAATGTATGTATGAAAAGGGTTATGGCATGGAAAAGTATTAACGTTACAAGTTGTTGATTAATTTATGAATCCCAACTTTGTATATGTACATGAGCATGAATGTTAAGAATTCAATCATTTACAAAGAATGTCTTCAAAATTAGTTTTATGTTTGAAGATTATGTTTCTTAAATTTCTCAAAATTTTATGTACTTGATGGAATAGTTTTATGGAAATTATTTATATCCTTAGTTTTTCTAAAATAAGAATATAATTGTTTTAAACATTACTTATCTATTTTCATTTTTCCATTGTTTTATTAATTTAATTATTTTTACATTGTAAATATGATCAAACCTAGATAAATAAATATTTCTTTTCAAGAAATACATTTCATGAATATCTTCAATACATGAGCATGTACTATGTATAATGAAGGATAGGAATAAGATGAGGGTACACACATGTTAATTATCTTTTAGTCAAGGATAATTCAAGATGCTTAATATATTATGAAAGAAAAATAAAATAAAGAGATATATGTGTATGTGAACTAACAAAGGATATTGGAAGACTTGCTTGCCCTAGGAGATGTATGTGGCCTCCTATATGATGGGTTTATGGGACAAATTGGTCTCCCATGTAACAGGGGTTATGGGATAGATGGTCATCTAAGTGACCAAGGGCCATGTGATATGGTGCATTAAGACATAGTAAGTTATGAAAGGTCCAAAGGGATAAGATAAAGTTATGAATAGTCCTTGGAACAAGTTTAAAGTTAAAAGTAAAGGTTAAGTAGACATCACTTTTCTAGTTTTCCCCATTGTCAGTATACTTATGAAAGGCAACTTTATACGGTCATTAGATATGACTATGTATGTTACATGTTTTTAGTTATGTTTATGATATGATAGCATGATCAGTAAGATTAAGGATATATAGTAAGTATGAATGACGAGTTATAAGTATATTGGAGATGTTTGCAAATACATTTTTGAAAGCATACATTTTATATAAGTTTTTTAGATATGATATATATATATATATCATATGAACTATATACACGTGTATGGCCAAAAGGATTTTTAATCTAGAGTTAGGTTAGCTTTATTGCTCACTGAGTAGTTGTATTCATCACATTCCTTAACATTTTTTAGGTTAATGAATTTTATCAAAGTTATCTTATTTAGGAGATACTTCAAGGAATGCATGTGTTCAAATTCAAGTATGTGGTTTCCTTGATTTACTTTCATGGTTAGTGTTTATCTAGCTAGACAATGGATCCTCAGCTATGGAATGATTTTCAAAAAAGGATTTTGTATGATTTTAGAAATTAATTACTTAATATGATTTTTATTAAATCCTACATATCATGAGATTTAATTAAAAAAGGCCCAAAAGTCATTTTCCGTATATGTTTCATGATTTTAAGATATCAAAAGGATTTTTAGTAAAGATAGACTTATGGGTCCACCAGTTACCACTTGGTGATTCGAGCTAATCACACCCCCAAATTTTAAGATGTGACAAGTTGATATTAGAATAATGTTTCTTTGTCTGGCATGCCATGTTAGGGTTAGTGGGTACTAGTTATGATGATATGAATCCGACCACTAAAAGTGGTAAAGCTTACATAATAGAAATTGGCATGAGGTAGGATATTGTTTGTTAAATAGAATAAACACATTTAGATGCAAATTTAAAAATAAATTTTATACCAATGAATGGGTAAGGGAAATTGTAAAATGATGAGAGTACCTTTAGACACAAGTTAGAGTTGTATGACAAGGATAATGATGAGTGTGATTGACACGTATGAGAGGCAAAAGTAAGAAGTACCCTAAAAGTAATGATGGATGAAAAAGGTTGATTTTACCCTTAATTAGTTAGGAGGTATTAAAGACTGATATACACCAATGTGAAGTAAATCAAAGGAGATAAAAACCTCGCATGTGGTAAGTAGTTATGAAGTTAGAAATTAGAATTGATGAAACCCCATTGAAAAGATGAAAATACCTTTGAACCCAAGTAAGAAGAGTTAAGTTGGATAAATTTTTTTCCTAGTTAAGTTAGGAGAATGAGGAAAGAAAAAGGTGATATATATATTAGGAGAGAGAATGAGGAGACAAATAGGGAATGATAAATTTATGATAAGCACGATACATGGGAAAGTGAGAGCAGTAGAGATTATATAGAGCCACAAAATAAAAAGCTGGAATAGACTATGGTTTTAAGAATAGAAATGATTAGTAAGAATTAAACCATAGAGATTGAATGATGGAAAGATTAGAATACAATGGTAGCATAAGATTATGAATGAATGATCATAAATGTAAAGGACAAATAAGTCATGAGAGTAAGGAAGTTGCAAGAAGTAGATAGATAAAATGAACATAATATAGAAGGAAGAAAGATGATAAGTAAATCAATAATAGGATCAAGTAGTAAATAGGCATGATAATGATTACAAGAGAGATAGATATAAGAGAGAGAAGATTAAGAAACAAGATGGGAAAGAAAGGAATGTGAGAAGAAGGATGAGAGTAAGGAAGTTGCAAGAAGTAGATAGCTAAAATGAACACAATATAGAAGGAAGAAAGATGATAAGTAAATCAATAATAGGATTAAATAGTAAATAGGCATGATAATGATTAGAAGAGAGATAGATGTAAGAGAGAGAAGATTAAGAAACAAGATGGGAAAGAAAGGAATGCGAGAAGAAGGATGAAATGAAGTCACTTGTAGGAAAACACAACTATAGAGACCTTAAGGTCTTGCCAACTTGAAAGCAGATGGGGTGAGCAGTAAGTAAATCTAATAGATGACGAGAAATCTTTATATGACTCATAAACAAGAATCAACATCAAGAAATAAGAACCATGGGAAACTACAATGGGATGATAATATATTCAGATTAATGAAAGGATAGTTAACTAAACAAATTGGTAAGTGGTGAGTTATGTTACCATTAGACCCAAGGGTCAAGATAGGTGTTATTGTCACCTTGTTGCATAATGGTGCATTTCGTTCAGATTAGATGGAAAGGTCACTGAAGGACAAGGTAGGCCATCTATCTTTGACCTTTCCTTGCTTTCCAAGGCCATGCATAACCTCATCATTCATGTCATCTTGTCACAAGGGATGTAAGTCTATGCTCGCTTACATTGACATACACTTGCTCTCACATTTCTAAGTCAGACATCTTTTCAATCTTTTCCATACAGTCTTGAGCCATATGCTAGCAGTGACATAAAGTCCATCCTAAGGCTCCTTGCCATATAGGCTAGTCCTTATGAGGATCTTCTAGGCATAGGTGTGTGACATAAGACAATTTGATGCCTACCTTGAGCTTATGTTTATCAACATGTTCTAAAACTTTGGACATGAACAAGTGGATGGCAACTTAGTAGCAAGAGCTAGACTAATACAAGCTAGGCAGAGGAGGAGTTGGATCGAGCAGCTACTTATGAAATGTCCTAAGGGACAAGTTAAAGTTATGAATGATCTTTAGGGACAAGTTTAAAGTTCAAGTAAAGTTAAAATTAAGTAAACATCACTCTTTTAGTATTCCTTATTATTAGTATAATTATGAAAGGTAACTTTACATGGTCATTAGATATGACTTAGTAAAGTATGTTATATGTTTCTATTTATGTTTATAATATGATAATTGATAACATGATTGGTAAGATTAAGGATAGACTATGAGTGTGAAAGATGAGTGATAAATATATTGGAAATTTTTGCAAATACATATTTGAAGGTATACTTTTATATACGTTTATCATATATATATATATATATTATGAATTATATACGTATATGACTAAAACGATTTTCAACCTAAAGTTAGGTTAGATTTTTCACTCACTAGGTGGTTGTACTCACTCCATTCATTAACTTTTTTCAGGTTAATGAATTCTATGAAAGCGATCTCATTTAGGAGATACTTCAAGGAAAGCATGTGTTTGAATTTAGGTACATGGTTCTCTTGATTTACTTTATTAGTTAGTGTTCGTCTAACTAGACAATGGATCCTTAGTTATGGAATGATATTTAGAAAAGGATTTTGCTTAATTTTAGAAATTATTTACTTAAAACTATGTTTATTAAAATCTTGCATATCTTGAGGTTTAATTAAAAAGGGCCCAATAGTTATTTTTTGCATATTTCTCATGATTTTAAGTTTTCAAAAGGATTTTCAGTAAAGATAGTCTCATGAGTTCATGAGTCACCACTTGATGATTCGTGTCAATCACAACTTTAGATTTTTATGGAATACATATATTCATAAGATTATGTGTTTCACAACAAATAGTTTTTAAATAATTAACTTAGTTAATTTAGTTCATAGTAATTAATCAAATCGAGTATATATATATATTAAGAAAAAAAATGTATTTTTATAATTAATTTAACTAATGTGATTTATTTTTAATAATAAATCAAATGGGTTATACATAATATTTAGTAAAGTTATGCAAATTTTTAATATAATAATTTTTTTAATTTTAATATTTTATATATTATAAAATTTATTATGATGAAAAAAAATCTTAGGGAAGAACCGTAAGTAATATAGATAGAAGGGGTTTTTTGTGGACAAACAAATTACATGGGGTCCTTTTTGTGAGAGGTGGAAGGGCCTCCTTGCAAAAATATTCTCTTGCATTGTAGACAAATTCTAAAAAACAACAGGTTGTCCATCGCAATGCGTGGACTATTGTGATGCACCAACATCAGCAAGGATCAAGGAGATTTCTCCATATTGTAAAGGAAGACCACATAATTCTTTAAAAAAATAAGAATTCAATTCCTTTTAAATTTAATTTATGTGTAAAATTATTTATAAATTTAATTTCAAACCAATTAAATTCTAATTTTTTTTGGTGGTGCTAAGCAAATTTTACCAAAGACACAATTATCAGTTTAAATAGTTTTGGTGAGAAATGAAAAATTTGAACCTATTGGCATCCTAAGCCTTAATGTCATGTATAGTTTTGGTGAGAAATGAAAAATTTGAACCTATTGGTATCTTAAGCCTTAATGTCATGTACGATAATTCTGATTATAATTGTAGAAAAGAATATTTTATTTTTGAGAGTTATTCGATTGACAATTCTGCAAGAGTTTGGTAATGGTTGTAAGAGAAATCAAATAATGTCATTGCATGAAATTAGAATACTGAAAACATTGGACACATACTTGTGGAGGCCATGATTAGTTATACTCACAGATGATCAAATTACTTCCAGATTTGCAACCTGTAGAGGTGAAGAGCTAAGAACTTCCTCTGCAGCTTATACTATCTTCAAGCACGCTCTGGATAGGAAGAGGAGCTCAGACAGACTAAGAGTCATCTAAGTGCAGAGGGGACCTAGCCAATATATTAACCCTTGGGCCCTCCCATCATGGGCTTTAGGGTTAAGGCTTGCACTTTTAGACCTATACCAATCAGCAACAGATATCCTAGCCTAATGTAAATGGATCACCTTAATAGTTTAATGGGCTATCTTTTGCATCCACTTATAAATTATGTTTTAGCCCATTTATTTTAACAAAACAAAAAAATAAAATTATTTGTAGCCCACTAGAAGAATTATAAAAATAATTCTTACATTCTCCCACTTGGGTAAATATAATTGTGTTATTTTAAAACTTTTATTTTGAAAATGACTCTCGGGCTAATGACTTATTTTTCCTAAAACTTGGCCATAATTTTAGGAAAACATATAATCTAAGATGCGACATTTGAATATGATTTTGTCCAACTAAAAAGTAAATGACATCGAATCATGGCAGTTAATAAACACCTTATTGATGCATGACCAATCCATGGTTACAAATGTCATTGATTTCGTTAGCTATTCATCGGTGTGGAGTGCAGTAAGAAAATAGTATACCAATGTGATCCAGCAGCAATAATATTATTTTTATTGTCAGTCCTTACAATTTCTCTCTCAAACAATCACTTTTAAAGCTAGAGAAATTATATGGTTCATGGAGAACCATCATGCCTCAAACTCCAATATGGTGTCAACCACGGGCATAATGGTCCCAATGACATCAAGTTTCAAAATAGTATGGTTCATAAAGAACCATCATGTCTGAAACTCCAATATGGCTTCAACCACAGGCATGGTGGTCCCAACAACACTGAGTTTCATAATACAGTAATGGAAATACAAAAGATATTTGTAAGACACCATATTTTCAATTGCTTATAAAATCATTTACATGTTAACTCAACATTAAAATGTCCAATGATTACAATCTAACATGATGACCAAAAAGACATCATTGACAAGCCTCCCACTAACAAAGTACATCAAAAGAACTCAAAATGCCCATGTTTTCCACATACTTTTTAAACACTATAGGTTTGAGCCCCTTGGTTAAGGGATTAACGAGCATGGAATTTGTGTCGATGTGCTCAACTTTTATACTTCTGTTCTTCACAAGATCCCTTACATTCAGGTACTTCAATTCCAGATGCTTTGAACCACTGGTAGTCTTATTATTCTTAGTATAAAATATTGTAGCATTGTTATCATAGTAGATCCTCAGTGGCTTAGAAATGGAATCCATAATTTGAAGTCCTGTCACTAAATTTCTCAGCCAAACAACGTGAGTAGTAGTAGCATAACTAGCAATAAATTCTGCTTGCATAGTAAAAGAGGCAACCAATGTTTGTTTCTTGCTTTTCCAGGATATTGCACCTCTAGCCATTATGAAAATATGGCCTGATGTTGATTTTCTATCATCAAGGCACCCAGCAAGATCTCAGTCAAAATACCCCTCTGTCTCTAATTCATTGACTCTTCTACATACAGGCATGTAGTCTTTAGACCTTTGCAAATATCTCAATACTTTCTTAGTAGCTCTCTAGTGATCTCTAACAGGATTAGACTAGTATCTCCCCAAAATGCCTACTATTAAAGTAATGTCAAGCTTAGTGCAAACCTAAGCATAAATCAAGCTCCCTAATGTACTAGCAAAAGGTTTATCTTTCATTTCTGCTTTCTCAAACTCATTTTTAGGACACCGATCTTTGTTGAATTTGTCACCTTTAATTACTAGAACATCCTTGGGTTTACAATTCTGCATGTTGAATCTTTTCAGGACTCGATTAATGTAAGCCTTCTGAGACTATCCAAGCATACCATGTGATTTGTCTCTGTGAATCTCAATTCCTAACACAAAAGATGCTTATCCAAGATCTTTTATATCAAAGAATTGTGTCAACATATGCTTGGTCTCATGAAGCAAACCAAGGTCATTACTGGCAAGTAGAATGTCATCCACATACAAAACAAGAAAAATAAACTTGCTCCCACTAAACTTAAGGAATATACACTAATCAATCCTATTTTCTTTAAAGCCTAAGGAAGTCACCACTTCATCAAACTTTAGATACCATTGTCTTGAAGCCTATTTCAAGCCAAAAATCACCTTGTTCAACTTACACACTAAATGTTCCTTACCGCTCGATTGAAAACCTTTAGGTTGGCGCATGTACACCACTTCACTTATATTACCATTCAAAAAGGCTATTTTGACATCTATCTGATGTAATTCTAAATTGAAGTGAGCTACCAAAGCCATAATAATTCTGTAGGAATCTTTAGTTAATACAGGCGAAAAGGTGTCATTGAAGTCAATGCCCTCCTTTTGAGTATAACCTTTCACTATGAATCTAGCTTTGAACCTCTCTATCTTAGGATCAATCACATCCCCAATGTCATAAGCATCCTCACTTAGACAAACCATAAAATCATCAAATATGGTAGGTTGTCTCTCTTTGACTGATCTCCGTACAGGCATTTGATCAACATGTTCAGTAGGTTGGGGAACCTTAACCATAGTAGGAGTATAAAATGCATTCTCTACTGGAATATCAACTTCAATAGGAGTAGCAGGCAAGATGTAGTCCTGATAAATCGATGAAGGCAAGGAAACTATCTCTAGCAAAGCAACACTAGCCTTAATTGGTGGAATAATAGTATCTACCACATCAAGCTCTAGAAATTTTGCATTCATTGATTCCACAATCTTTTTACCCCTACTAGGATAATAGAACCTATATCCTTTTACATGATTTGGATATCCAATGAAATAGCAATGACTTGTTTTAGGGTCTATCTTTTTCTCCACTGGATTATAGATTCTCACTTCTGTAGGGCAACCTTAGACATGAAGATGGATTGGGCTAGGCTTTCTACCCATCCAGAGTTCAAAAGGTGTTTTAGGAATAGATTTGCTAGAAACTCTGTTTAGGATGTAAAGTGTAGTCTTCAAGGCTTCATCTCATAGGAATTCTGGCAAGTTTGACCTACTTATCATATTCCTCATCATGTCTTTGTACGGTTATGCCTTTTGGCTACCCTATTTTGTTTAGGACTCCCATGCATGGTGTATTGTGGAACAATGCCAAAATCTTGCAAGAATCTTGCAAATGGTCCTATGTACTGTCCAACAGTATCATATCTACCATAATATTCTCCATCATGATTAGACCTCACTATCTTGATGACCTTTGCTAATTGTTTCTCTACTTCAGTTTTAAAAATTTTAAATTTATCAAGTGCATTAGATTTTTCCCTAATCAAATAGAGATGACCAAATCGGGAAAAGTCATCAATGAAAGTGATAAAATACTTGTTATCACAAATAGTTGGAGACAATGGTCCACTGATGTCAGTGTGAATTATTTCCAAATGACTTGAACTTCTTGTTGCACCTTTCTTTTTGGCTTTATTGAATTTTCCCCTAATGCAATCAACACAAGTGTGTAAATCACTAAAATCTAAGGGAGGTAAAACATTTTCTTTAATTAATCTTTCAACCATTTCCCTAAAAATGTGACCTAAGCACTTGTGCCACAACAAAAAAGATTTTTCCTTGATTTTTGATCTTTTAGCAATAGAATTTTCAACATGAAACGATATGGAAATATTATCAAAAGCTAAAGACAATTTGTATAAACCATCTACTAATGATCCATAACTAATAATTTGGGAATTTAACATCAAATTCATTTTCCCATTGCCAAAGAAACATTAAAGCCAACATTGTCTAAACAAAAAATAGAAATCAAATTCCTTTTAAAAGAAGGTACATAAAAAGCATCTTTTAAAACAAGTTCAAATCCTATCCTAACACTAAGCTAACATCTCCAACTGACTCCACTATGACTTCAAGATGAATTCCCACCCTCAGTTTGCTTCCTTTCATTCCAGGTTTCCTTAGGTTTTTGAATCCCTGTAAAGACATAGCAACATGCGTTGTAGAACAACTATCAAGCCATCAAGAATCAATAGGCACATCAATTAGGTTGGATTCAAAACAAACAAAAGTGAAAGGATTGCCTCTCGATTTCTACTTGTATTCAATCTAAGCCTTGAGTTTTGCACATTCAATCTTTTTGTGCCCTTTGTTCTTACACTAGAAACACTAGATAGATTTCTTGAAATTACCTAGTTTTGGACCTCCAACATTATGGTTCTGATCATTGCTTGACTTTTTTGAATCTTAACTTTTATTATGATTTGCAGGTCAATTTTTCTAGCATTTCCAATTACCCTTGCCTTTGCCAGAATAGGGTTTACCTTGAGTAGTCATAAGGGACATTTCACTCCTCTCTTTCTTCAGTTTCTCTTCCTCAGCCACACACTTTGTAATAAGCTTATTGATGGTCCATTTCTTACCAAAGGTATTATAGGCTGTTTTAATCTGGGTAAACTCAACAAGTAGGCAATTTAGGACATGAGAGACAATATAGTTTTCATTTAGGTCAATGTCATGGGCTTTGAGCTTGGTCTTAAGATGAACCATTTTTAGAATGAATTCCTTTACTCCTCCTATGTTGTCATACCTTATATCACTTAATTGTTTCATTAGATATCCAGCTTCAGTATTGTTGGATACTTGGTATCTATTGCCTAGAGTAGTTAGAAATTCTCTTGCACTTGTAGTTTCAGGCAAACCACTCAGTAAATGCTCAGAAACTGTCATATTAATTGCAATCAAGGAGAGTCAGTTGGACTTATCCCACTTAGCCAAAAGTTCTTTTTGCTCATGTGTTTCCCCTTTATCAAGAACAATAGGCCTATCTTTTCTTAAGGCCATATCCAAAGCAACAATTCCCAGAGAAAACTCTATGTCCTACTTGCATTTGCTAAGGTTTGATCCAGTTAGCATCTCGGTTGATGCAGAGCAATTATTCATTAAAAAGGTAAATGTTGACACAAAATAGGAATGCATTAGAATAAATAATAAAGGCAAGATTCAGCTTCAAATTAAAACAAGCTATCACTGTGAGGCTAACTTAACATCACACATTTCCCTTTAGGTAGAATGTGTAATCATGGTTAGAACCTCATATGAGTTAATCAATGAGAATGCACTAGGTTTGAAAATCCATCCGTTTTGGGCAAACAAATTTTCTAGACTAATACATTCCCTAATAACTACATCCATTATTAAAGCTCCTAGTTAAAACATACAATAACCCTTTTTGGGCAGGCGATTGTATGCAATAACTAGAAACATTCCTCTAATATTAAAAATTCCATAAATTGATATGAGTAATCCCACTTTGGTGGTAATCACCCATGGCAATTCATGAAAATTTTTAATCAGGAACCAATTTCTCTTGCTCAAAACACATGAAATCACATTTCACAGCATTCCTAAAAGTTTTTCACTTAAACAGTCTAGATCAAACCATGCAAAACATTTTATTTGGCACAGACATTAAGAGTTTAGCTTAATAAATCACCCAGGATAGAAAAAATTTCACAAGGCAGCTTAGCATGTGCCTTCACGTGTTGCCATATACCCTTACGTGCCTACACGCACCGACATGTGCTGCCACACACTGACACGTGCCAACACATGCCAACACGTGCCAACAACTTGACCGTGCCTGCTTACGAGCATGTGAAATGCATGTGCCCAACTTATCATCTTCAACCTGCAGTTGGGTTAACTCGATTGTAGGCGCGATCCGAACAGGTCCAGGTAGTTTTTTGATATCTTTTCACCTCTTTCTGACATCTTTTCACCTCCTTTTGATCCAATTTCTGCACAGATTGATCCAAAACTTAATTTTGGATAGATTTGCACTAAAAATTTTAGAAATTACCAACATTTTTCCCTAGATCCTTAGCCCAGTTATAACAAAACCTATCTAGGAAAAATTAAAGGTTTCTTTTAAAATTTTATGCAATTTTTCTATAGGTTTTGTTCATTACTACTGGATATACAATTTAGATGTCATCTAGGACATCAATTCTCATTGAAATCATGAAATTGTAATTTAGGTTTGAAAAAACCCTAATTCTAATTCTAAAAATTAAAATTTCAATTACTTTCTTAATATTCCATAAAAATTGAGAATTCTTATATCAATGAACTCTGAAAATTCTAATCTATCAAAGCCCTAGCCTAGTAGATCCCAATTTTACAGAATTCATACAAAGTAAAATTACAATTATAATGAGATCTAAGCACTTCATCAAATCCTAAATCATGCAATTCTAGCTTTGATACCAGATGTAAAAGAAATCAAATAATGTAATTGCATGAAATTAGAATACTAAGAAAATTGGACACATAATTGTGGAGGCCATGATTAGCTATACTCATAGATGATCAAATTGCTTCTAGATCTACATGTAGAGGTGAAGAGCTAGGAACTTCCTCTATAGCTTATACTGTCTTCAAGCACGCTCTGGATGGAAAGAGGAGCTAAGACAGACTAAGAGTCATCTAAGTGTAGAAGGGACCTAGCCAATATATTAACCTTTGGGCCCTCCCATCGTGAGCTTTAGGGTTAAGGCCTGCACTTTTAGTCCCACACTAATCAGCAACAGATGTCCTAGCTCAATGCAAATGGATCACCATAATAGTTTAGTGAGCTATCTTTTGCATCTACTTATAGATTATGTTTTAGCTAGTTTATTTTAATAAAATAAAAAAAAAATAAAATTATTTGCAGCCCACTAGAAGAATTATAAAAACAATTCTTACAATAGCATGCATCAAATCAAACCAATTATTTTGTCACTACTAATCTAAAAGCATTTACTATATTTTTGGTTTCTCCTAATTATTGATATTGATATTATGCAATTACAAGTATAATCTATGTTTCATTTAAAAAATAAAAACCTAACAAATAGTTCAAATAGTATGTTTTGGTTTTCATTCAGTGTATTCAATAATATAATCTGAAGTTCAATTTTCATAAATTTGATTTTTTCCTTCCTTTTTTTAGCAAGCTCTAGCATTCTTCTATCATAAAAAATATATATTTATTTATTGAACTAATTTCTTCTTTTCATTTTTTCTTAGCGAGCTCTTTTTCCTTCCTTTGACATCAACATGTTCGTTCCATAACTAATGCAGACTTTGAGGTTCCAATTGTTTTATTGAAAAATATTTTCTTTAAGAAAGTTTCATTTGCTTGTGTATAAGCAAATGACTTTCATGATACCTATATATTTTATGATTAATGAAATGATGCATTGTGTCATGGTAGTAGGGGGAAATAACTTCTACTTGAAAGTAGAGAACATTATTTTTCACTATATAACTGTTGTATACTGAAAAGAGGCTCGCGAGGACGAGTCCCCGAAGAAAATGTAAACTAACCCTCGTGGCCCAACAAGAAGTTCTCGAGAGGCCTCGCTGTGAATAACGACAAAAGTAATCCCGAAGGCCTTGACTCGCTCGTCGCGATATAATAATGATACAAGATATGTCCCACGTAGCAGCATCTTCATGATAACACGACCCAGCGAGATTGGCGGTCGATCTTGCACTCGATATAACGAGTCCCACGACATCCCCAATATCAAGAGCTCTCATTGAGGATGTCAAAGCATCCTGCTCAACACGGATAAATGATTCTGAGCCTACAGCCAGCCTGATGGATCCATCTCCACAACCTATACGCTGCCAACAGTCGGATTATAGTCTCTTCACTGTCTTTTCTCATTTATTTGATGTAATATAACTGTAGCTTGTAATTAATGCATGAAGCTTACCCCTCCTCTATAAATAGGATGGCATTGTTAGAAGAGGGGGGATGGGTTTGAGTAAATAGAAAATCCCTCAGAGGCTACAATAACAAAATCTCTACCGTGGACGTAGGGTCCAGTAAACCTGGATTTAGCCGAATCACGTAAAAGCCAGTGTCTTCCCTCATATTCTTTCCACCACCTACTCTGTTACTTTATTTTTTGCACATTAACAAATCCAGAACAGGCCTGGGATCCCAAAGATTTTGGTTGTATCCCAAATTCCAGCCAACGGGGTCCGACGTCAACATTTTGGCACCGTCTGTAGGGATCTCACCTGTTCTGGTGGATCTCTCATTCCTATGGAAAAAGTAAGAGTTACTAGGGCCTCTAGCGCACAATGCTAGACCCCCGACGGCCATATTTTGATGACAAACTCATCCACCGCCCCTGTGACAAGAGCAGCCGTTGACTTCCCTCAGGTTAGCTCGGTGCAATCGGTTCTCGCTGCTAATAGCGTTAAAGGACCGCAGGCTTGGCTCCAGCATCAAGAAAGATTTGAGCACATGATGGGGGAACTGACTAAAACAGTCTTGATGTTGGTATAGGTGCAAACCCAGAATGTGCATGTGCAGGTTGAACCTCTTATGCCTGAGATAGAATGTTCTGGCAAAGTAGACCAGGAACGAGAGCCGTATCACCATCCATGCGGTCAGAACAACAGAGCAAACCATCAAGTACTCGATCATGGACTAGGGGGCTTAGTTGCTTTGGTGGAAAGTCTCTTTCGGAGGGTCAGACATTTGGAGGAGTTCCCTTAAGCTCGAAACGACCAAGAGCATCTCGGAGAGCAAACCCCTTTCTCTGAGAAGATCATGAAGGAGGCCCTGCTGTAAAAGTTAAAAGTCCTTGCCATTCCACTATATGACGGGAAGACAGACCCATACAGCCATATGGACCTATTTAATATCCAAATGGACCTTTAGGCTTGTAGCCCTTTGGTCAAGTGCCGTGTTTTCCCTGCTACTTTGGGAGAAATTTCCCGCGCATAGTTCAAGAGCCTCCCAACTCGTAGCATTGGCAACTGGGGAGAGTGTCAGGAAATATTTGTCAACCAGTATTAGGCACTAAGAAGGTGACTTGCACCCCTGTGCCATCTTGCTACCATCTTCCAAGGAAGGCAAGAAGCGCTGAAGGACTATCTCGCTTACTTCAGGCGTGAGGTCAATAATGTCGAGAAGTCCTCAGACAAAGCTATCCTAACCGCCATCTCCGCTGGACTCCGCAGGGATGGAAAGCTGTTCAAAAGCTTATACAAATCCCCAGTAAGCAACCTAGGAGAATTCTATAAGCGGGCCACAAAGCAAGTCAGGTGGGATGAAACCTTCAACCCACGAAGCCCCGAGGCAGGCAGTTCGACATCAAAAAGGAAAAGGAGCGACCGTGTAACCAAGAACGACAACCCCGAGCTTCGATCCTCGAAGAAGGGAAAGGATGAGGGGCCCCCATTTCAAGTTTGTCACAGCACCTATAGCATCTTGTCAGATGCTCAAGACAAAATCTTCGCAATGGAGAAGGATAAGGAAGACTTCAGACAGCCTCCGCCCTTAAAGACGCCCGGCAGATCCAGAATCAATCGAGGAAAATTCTGTACGTACCACAACGAGTTCAGACATATCACCTCAGAATGTTAGGTGCTACGAGACGCTATCGAAGATCTCATTAAGAGAGGATGCTTGCATGACTACATTGTGTGGCCTTCCAAGCGGCAACATGGATCCCACTACCAAGAAGCCAAACGAGAACATTCTCCTACTATTAGGACAATTTTTTAACTTCTGTGAATTCTGTAAATTGTATTAACACCGCCTGAACTTGTGAACTAATACAAATTTTCCTTTTAATAGGATAACAACGTACGTCACTCGCACGATGGTGACTTGTCGTAAGTCCTGTAAAAGGCAAAAGCATCTTGATTTATTACTTAATGTCTCCACGGAACCTGATCCAGAGATGAATTGGCAAATTGTCAGTTGAGCTGTGGGCTCACTGAGGCATGGAGATGCTTTAAAATAAACTTACCCAGTCAGTTGAGCTACGGGCTTGCTGACTAGCCAGCGTAGCAGACATGCTCGCTGGGGCGTGGAGACACTTTGAAGTAAACTCACTCAGCCAGTTGAGCTACGGGCTTGCTGACTGGCTAGCATAGCAGACGTGCTCGTTGAGTCATGGAGATGCTTAAAAATGGCTCACCAATTAAGCTTCATGCTCGCTGAGGCACAGGGGACGCTGTAAAATACATCTCTTGGGCACAAGATTGCCCCGGCCAAGAGATCGGCCACCCCTTGGGCACAAGATCGCCTCGACCATGAGATCGATCACCCTTTGGGCACATGATCACGAGATTGCCCTGACCACGAGATCGATCACCCCCTTAGGCACATGATCGCGAGATCGCCCTGGCCATAAGATCAGCCACCCCACAAAGTCCTAGCTTTCATGTGCGTTAATCTTTTTGTGCATAAGATCGCTCACTTGTCTTCGCAGTTCTCATGCAATTAAGCAAAGTCACAGCTTTCATGTGCATTAATTTATTTATCACTCACCCTCTAATTCGCGGTCCTCATAGGAACCCGGATTAAGTCACGGTTCACTTGTAACCAATCGCATATATATATCTAACTCTATTTTTCAGGTGCATACAAACTGCCAGATCAACCGAGCCATGTGTAAAGTGGGAAATAAAGCAATTTTTATTCATTAAAAGACCTTGGCGAGGCACATTTACATCAGAAAGCTCTGAACACAGAATAAGGTAAAATACTTTATGAAACCCTAAAGAATAAGCTAGTTGAGGAGCAGAAAGGCCCCTCTAAAAAAAAGGGAAGGACTCGACCGTGGATGGCCGTGTTTTAAGAACAGTATGCTACTATTTTTCCTTCAAATGCACAATCGGCGATAGTGCTGCATCTCGTCTACCTTCGACCGCTTGCACCTCCTGAAGAAACCAAACCAGGAAGCCTCAGGAGCTTGGTCGGTTGAACATTTGCCTCATGGCAGCGCTGGGAGGACGTGATCTGGGATCCATATAAGATCCTTCCATGTTACCAGAGAAGACGATTCTTCTGAATCATATATGCAGCAGACCATACACGCCTCAGTGAAGGACTAAAGTTTCGAAGATGGCTCATCAGGAAAATCCATGGTTTGTTGTGAGTGTTGGAGCAGAAGGAGGAGCCTCCCCCTTAAATAGGGCTAGGAACGGATCATTGACACGTCCAGATTCATTCTCCCCACTGCCCGTATTAATAGCCTTGGAAAGGACCCAACTCAGTGCAGTCATAATTGCTGAGGATGTCTCCGTAGGAACAAGACATGGAAAAATGAAATGACCGTTCTGGAAGAAACACAACCGATCAGAATTTAAAGGGTCTCCAAACTCCCAGCACGTTGCGCGAGTTGAGAGTTGGGAGGCTTATGTTGTATACTGAAAAGAGGCTCGCGAGGATGAGTCCCCGAAGAAAACGTAAAGTAACCCTCGCGGCCCAACAAGAAGTTCTCAAGAGGCCTCACTGTGAATAACGACGCAAGTAATCTCGAAGGCCTTGACTCGTTCGTCGCGATATAATAACGATATGAGATATGTCCCGCGTAGTAGCATCTTAACGACAACATGACCCAACGAGATTGGCGGTCGATCTTGCGCCCGATATAGCGAGTCCCACGACATCCCCAATATCAAGAGCTCTCGCTGAGGATGTCAAAGCATCCTGCTCAACACGGATAAACGGTTCTGAGCCTACAGCCGACCTAATGGATCCATCTCCATAGCCTATACACTGCCAACAGTCGGATTGCAGTCTCTTCACTGTCTTTTCTCATTTATTTAATGTAATACAATTGTAGCTTGTAATTAACGCATAAAGCTTACCCCCTCTATAAATAGGATGACATTGTTAGAAGAGGGGGGGATGGGTTTGAGTAAACAGAAAATCCCTCAGAGGCTACAATAACAAAATCTCTACCGTGGACTAGGGTCCAGTAAACCTGGATTTAGCCGAACCACGTAAAAGCCAGTGTCTTCCCTCATACTCTTTCTACCACCTACTCTGTTACTTTATTTTTTGCATATTAACGAACCCAGAACAGGCCCGAGATCCCAAAGAATCCCCCGTTGGATGGAATTTGTGATACAACCAAAATCTGACGTCAACAATAACCCTTTACATAAAATTGAACAAATAGAATGCTTTCTGTGATTTTTATTTTTTTTAACTATCAACATAAATAAATGAAAGATTATTCCTATGAAAAATGGTTTTCAACAAAACAAACGGAGCATAAGAATAGTTCCAAACTAAACTAATTTCTAGAATTATGTTATGTGGAAACCCAACTACCAATTATACTAAGGCAATATTTGATTTACGAAATCATAAATTTTTAATAATTTTAACATTATCAAAAATGTGATTTTTAGAAATGTTATTTGGTATAATTAATAATATTCATAATGATATTACACTATTATGCTTGGATTGATTTGTGTATTCTCGAGGATCTTGTCAAATATTCAAAATGTCTTAGTTGGAAAATTACTTGATCATTGGAAAATGAGTGGTTGCTAGAAAGCTAATTAATTAGTGATGATCAACACTAGAAAATTAACTGACTAATAGTAATGAGGCATTAATAATGGAGGGTGGATAAAATAGTTTTTATAGATGATTAAAAGATTCCCATGTAATGAAAGTGTAGAATACCCACCCCCACCATGAGAATAATTTAGGAGAATGCTAAGCTAAAATCTCTTTGATTTCTTTGTAAGTTATTATGAGTTACTCGGAATGGATTTGGCCCAATTTCTGATTGTAATCAATTAGTGATAGGTTACTATTGTGAGGTTTCTTCCTATATAAGTTAGATTTGTGTGTTGGACAAACGGATAACTACAATTCTCTGTTGGTGCTTGAGGCCCTATATATAGATGAGTGTAAGAAGGATTCAACATAGTAGTGAATGAGAGAAATTCCTATCATATTATTCTAATTCTCTTCATCTATTTCTTTAGCATTCTTTCAATATCATTCTGTTATTTTTATAATACGTTCAACATGAAACTTTTCCAATTTGAGTTTTTGGGTTCGGGTAATAAAAATAAATGATTATTTTTTGGATTTATGCATCCCTTACTTTCAACCCATTCTTAATTTTTTTTATTTAAGAATTTTTGAATTCTGAGAGTGAGATGGAATATTTTTTATTGGTTAAAATTTTATTTATTTATTTTTCAATTCAATTTATGATCCAAGGTTTTTAATTGTGCAGTCAAAAGTGAGATTTTCAAATTCTAGTGGATCTAACCTTTAGATGTTGATGGCGTTGATGTATTTTATTGGATTTCTTACTTTTATTAAACTCTATTCAAGTTATTTTTCATCCCATGGATGTTACTTGGAATTATTTTACACTATTTTATTGAATGATTAAAAGTTATAATATTGTTTATTTATAATGCTATGTAAGATTTGAAATAATATGCATTTGGTGCATTGAAAAAGAAAAGGTAAGTATCTATCTTGTCAATATCTCAAACTTTTCCTGATTATTGATATTAAGTTCGATGGAGATTTTTTTTTTGATTAATTTGTTTCTTAACAATCTAATATTTTCAATAATAATAAATCATAAGATTAGGGGCATATGAGTTTCCAAACTCAAAGATTATTTAAAGATCTAGTCACAAATTGAGATTTGAATTAGAAGGATGAAAAGTTAAGTTAAGTTTTTCTTTCTTATTTTTGTTAATATTCAATATTCTTTGTTTTTGGTGTTATATAATTTTCTTGTTTTTCTACTCCATTTTGTCAATATTTATGAAAAAGAATATATGATATATATTTTCATGTCTCAAAATGTGCTCCTTAAAGTAGTAATACCAAAGAAAAATAAACTTAAAATTATTTTGAATTGATTTCATGTTTTCTATTATGACTTAACATAATAATAAGCTCTTGATGAAAAATCATAAAGCACATCCAATTGGTTCTATTTCATTCCCTAAAGTGAATGCCATAACAAGTAAAAAGTTTGAGCACTAACTAGGCCATAGTGATAATTATTGTCATAAAAGAAGCCAAACTAATTATTGTAATGATGATAGTTATAAAAAATCACGACATTACTTTTCACCACCAGAAGTGGGAGAATACTAAAAAGTAAAGACAATATAATAAAAACCAAAGGATTTAGAAAATATATGCTATCGATGTTGTATAAAAAGACATTAATCACGTGCCTATCATATGTCTAAAAATTTTGTGGAACTTTATGAAGCCTCACTTAAAGTGAAAAAATTATTAAGTTAATTTTTTTTTTATAAGAATGATGCCTTCAATTGTGATCCTTATGATGTAACACATGTAGATGTGACATATTTCTTTAAACATCTTTAAGGAAAAGTTGATCACTTGATTGGTGATAGTAATGTCCAAAAATAAAAATTATTTCCTACTTTTATGAAAATATTGACACTTAACAGCCTTTAGTTGGAACAAAAATCAATATTGAAGCTTTATGTCTCGTGGGTAATGCAACAACGCACACCATTCTTAATAAAAGAAAATATTTTTCCCAATTAATAATCAGTGAAAATTATGCCAATACAATATCTATTAGTAAAAAATTGATTGAAGGCTCCAAAAGAGCTAATATAAGTTTACCAAGAAAAACACAAATTGTTATAAATGATGCATGTTGGTCCAAAAAATTACAAATGATCTTTCCCTTTTTAAAAATACTCTTTTGATTGTGAGATTGTGATCCTAGTTTGCAAAATTTATCAGAGAAACTTTATTGGATAATCCAAATTTACTTGGAGTCACTAATTAGATGTACAACAAAATTCAATAACAAATTGATCAATTAAACCATAATAGTAGTTAAACCAGAATTAGAGAATGATAAATGTAGTAATGTGAATGCAACAATAGTAAAGAACATAAAGATTTTTAAAGTAGTTCAATTTCAACAAAAATCGCAGTTGAAGTCTATATCTACTGGACAATCTTCAATTGGATACTCACTTTTTATTACCAAACATAGGAATTAACCAGGCTCTTGTAGACTAATTCATACATTTTGATTGAGATCTTGCTAACTTATAGATACAAAGGACTTTACACCTTCAACTAATTATGATCAATCTCACAACTGAAGAAGATGCAAAGGGAAGATCAACCTCTTTTTTTGTATCTTAGATTTCTATCAACTTAGAAATCTAAAAAAAAAAAATCAGAATAGTAGAGTTAGAAATACAATACTCAATTGAGATGAAAATCTTAATTATCTAGTTGTATTCTTCTCAAATTTGATCCAAGAACCTTTGATTTGATGTAATTTGATGACGTAGCAATAGATCTATTTTTGCTTTGTTTTCTCTCAGTTTTGCATAGTGAATAAATGAAAAGAGCATGTTTGAAATGAGGCTAAAGGCTATATATAGTGTGATAATTGACATTTTAAAAATAACTAACTTTTGAACCTTGAATCGATTCATGAATCGATTCAGAGCAATTACCAACTAATGAATCAATTTATGTATTAATTCATCTACAAAGATCACTAAGAACTTCAAGACAGAATCGATGCATGAATTGATTTAGCCTATAATGAAAAGAAGTTATGAATCGATTACCTAATCAATTCAAAACAATTTCTAAATTTTAGTAAAAATATTTTTCAAAACATTCTTTCATGAATTGATTCAAGCATATTTCACAAGATTTTTAGTATGAATCGATTCACACAGTAAAAACTAATTTTTATAAAAATTATACTTGTGAAAAAGTATTTGAAAACTTAGTAGTATACTTGTGAAAAAGTATTTGAAAACTTAGTTAGAAAATATTTGATTTTAAGCTCATTTTATTTGATTTATTTCTACCTCAATTTAACTATTTTAACAAACTTAATTGGATCAAATTGGATTAGAACACATTTACAAAAGATCCTAGTAAAATCAATAAAAGTACTAAATCTATAGTGGGTCTCTTGAATGTCACTTAATTAATCTTGAATCTGTAAAATCCACAAACACTAGAAATATATAGTTAGATTGTGATATTAATCAAAATTGTTTATCAACATCAAAACAAAAGAAAGCATGATAGCAAGGCTAACAATCTCCCCCTTTTAACGATGACAAATAATTTTGGATAAGTAAATATGAATACAATCAACAATTTTAAATTTTAAATGAGGATCTTTAATCAATATTTTTTTTATTTTTACAATCTTATTACTTCTCCCTAATATATTCTTATCTAAAAATCTTATTTCTTCTCCCCCTTTTAGCACATCAAAAAGAAATAGTGCATCATAAAAAGAGAGAAAAGGTAATAAAAACGTTTAAAATCTAAACCATATAATAGGGGTAAAAGGATCAAAGGATACAAAATAGTTCTTAGCTCCCCCTGAAGTAATGATTCTTTTTAATTTGATAAGAAATTGTGCTAAAGATTGACATAAAAGTTATTGCATGAATCAACTTATGTATGTATATATCAGATCTTGAATTGATTCTTGAATCGATTCGTATTGCTAAATAAATTTTTTTAGAAATTTTGGAACACTTGCCGAAGATTGAAATTTTGATGAATCAATTGATGAATTGATTTCAAAAGGATCGAATCGATTTATGAATCAGTTTAGTCATGATTAAATCATTTTAGGAATTAATTTATTGTAGTTTGATAAAAAAAAAATTTAAACTTTAAACTCTTCCTAAAAGATTAAAAATTTTGTGAATCAGTTCATGAATCGATTCCTAGTGTAAAATTTTGAGTTGTGAATAAATTTGTGAATTGATTCAAAAACTCGTAGAAAACTTGGAAAAATTTGAATCGATTCAAGACTCATTTTAGTGAGTCCTGAACTCAATTTTCATGCAGTTTTGTTCCAAAAGTCCTAACACATGATATGTTTATCAGTAGCAATCAATTTAACACAATTTATACCTTAATTCTCATGTTGAGTACCTGTAAAATGAACTTAGGGAAAACTTCAATGCCTAAGTTAGAATTTGCAATGTACGATACATAATCAAGTGCAAAAATTAAAAAACATTAGAATATTGAAGGTTAGTTAATTGAGATCATTTTCCAAGGGGTTTATCATCCTTAGTTCTTTTCAAATAAACATAAACCATTTTTCATGTAGTGGTTTAGTAAAAATGTTAGCTAGTTGAAATTCAGTCTGTATAAATTCAATAGAGATATCATCTTTTTGAACATCTCTAATGAAATGGCGTTTAATTTGAATGTATTTTGTCTTACAATGCATAATAGGATTCTTAGTTAGATTGATAGCATTAATGTTGTCACACATTATAGGAATTTTATCAAATTCCAAGCCATAATCTGATCCTTGTTGCTTTATCCAAAGGATTTGAGCACAATAACTCCTAACTACAATGTATTTTGCTTTTGTAGTTGAAAGTGCAACACTATTTTGCTTTTTGTAGGACCAGGAGACTAGATAATGACCAATAAATTGACATGTTCCACTGGTGCTCTTTCTGTTAGTCCTACTTCTTGCATAATCTGCATTTGAATAGCCTATAAGACTGCAAGTGTTATATTTAGGATACCATAACCTAAGTGTTTAGTCCCTACAAGATATCAAAGAATTCTTTTGATTGCTAAATGATGAGATTCTTTAGGTTTAGTTCGATATTTGCACAATGACAGACACTTAACATTATATTTAGTTTGCTTTCTATCAAATATAGTAGGCTTCCTATCATGCCTTTAAACAAAGCAACTTTAACATTCTTATCATTTAAATCAGAATCCAATTTAACTAATGGACTCATTGGAGTACCAATTGGTTTGTATTTATCAAACTTAAACCTTTTGAGTAGTTCCACTATATATTTGGTCTGACTTAAGAAAGTTCCATTGGTACATTGCTTGATTTGAAGTCTAAGAAAGAAGGTCAATTCTCCCATCATTGACATTTCAAACTCACTCTGTATCAACTTGGAAAATTCTCTACACAAGGAGTCATTAGTTGAGCCAAAGATAATATCATCAGCATATACTTGAATGAGTATTTATCTTTTCCTTTTTCTTTTATGAAAAGTGTTGTGCCTACTTTACCTCTTCTAAAGCCTTTTTGAATAAAAAATTTACTTAATTTATCATACCAAGCTCTAGGGGTCCGTTTAAGACCATATAAGGCTTTTTAAAGTTTATAGACATGATTTGGATAGAGATGATCTTCAAACCCAAGAGGTTGTTGAACATACACCTTCTCCAATATGTAACCATTCAAAAATGCACTTTTCACATCCATTTGATACAATTTCAAAATTTTTAAACAAGCATATGCTAATAACATTCTTATAGCTTTTAATCTAGCAACATGTGCAAAAGTTTCATCATAATCAATGCCTTCCTCTTGATTATAACCTATAGGTCCCAATTAATATGAGTTAGATTAAACTAAAATGCGGAATAAGCTTGGATCTTGCCCTTATCTCGTTGGAGATGAGTA
>JANHAO010001582.1:0-32222 GCA_026873985.1 Saraca asoca
ACCAAAAGAATAAAAAGAAGAATTTTGGAGAAGAATATGAGAAAAGAGAAATTTATTGATTACGACTTTAACTCAATACACAAAGAAACTCTCTATCTAAACTTACAAGTTTGCTAGCTTATTTCTCTTCCTCACCATTTTGATTGCATCACAAGACTTGAAACAAACTATATTTATAGGCAAACTATCCTAATAAGATAAGGAAAAAACTCATCAACTTTATCCTAATAAATCAATATTATCTTTACAAAAAAAACTTAAAGTCCTATCCCAACACATCAACCTTATTTATCATTTTTTATTTTTAAAATCTAATTTAAATTATTTTCAACAAACTGCTCTAGAAAATGGAAATCAATTACCAAACATAAAATGCATAATATACCGATGGTTGAAAAACCACATACAGTAAAATATACATCTTTTCATTGAATTGAAGCCAAGAGCTTTCTTAAGTCTCACTAAACAGAGCAACTCTCTTATGTACCAAAATAAATAAATAAAAAAAGAAGGAAGCAACAATGAAACTCAGTAACTCTCATTTTGTTAAAAAATGAATTTTTGCGATATTCCAAAAACTCTGCATATATCCATGCCACGATGACTGGAACGATCCCAAGAAAGAACGAAACCTGCAGAAAACAGATACAAAGGTCATTCTACAACAAACAATGCCAACTGATAACTAATAAATTAGACATTAAAAAAACAAGCTAAGTTGAGAATCCACAGTTACAGTTCGCTTTGCATAAAAAACTACTTGGTAACTACCATTTAAATGCACATGTGAATTGTAAGATCTAGAAGCAGGTGAAGCTGGATAACGTACCTTACCAGGAGTTACAGGACCGAAGATAATCATTTTGGATAAAAAAAAGAAGAAGGAAGAATCGCAGTTCTGATACAACAGAAATATTCACTGAAACTGAAGCAGCAGTTAGTTTATTCAAATCTGGGCCATTAGATAGGTAGTTTTCTTACTGGTGCACCGCAGTCTGTCCCTTTTTAATTTTGTATTATAATTTTTATTTGTTTTGTTCTTTAGCTTGAAAAAATAAATTAATATTGGACCTCTATTAATAAAACCTATTATAATAACAAAAAATTTAATGCAGCAATATTTATTTGGCCTATGTAAAACACTCTCAAAGCAAATGACTTTTGATCTATTAAAACTCTTATTAAAAGAAAATTACTACATTTTAAAACCATTAAAATCATCAGAATTGATATTTCACATATATGATATTGTAGAATTTTCATACATTCTCATGATACAAGTGCTTCCTAACATATAATTTTTTGCAAAAATCACTTTTATTTTAAGTTTATTTAGATTTTTCTGTATTTAATGAGCTCTATTAACAAAAGTCCGATATTACTTTCCTTTTTAAAATTAGAGAACAAAATTGAATTAAATTAAGTTAAGAAACAAAATTGAAACCTAAGTGAAACTTGAAAGTGAAAAAATACATATTGGCCAGACAAAAATTAAGAAATAACAAGTGAGACATCTCTCATCGTTCATTTATTCATTGTAATTCTCCTCAATGCTATACGGCTGAGGTTGATTTTTAAAATTAGAGGACAAATTCAAACCAAATAAAGTTAAGAGACAAAATTGAAACTAAAGTGAAAGAAAATGACAAAATACATATTGACCAGACAAAAATTAAGAAATAACAAGCGAGACATCTTTCATCGTTGATTTATTCATTGTAATTCTCCTCAATGTTCTACAGCTGAGGTTGAATATAATTGTCACTTCATTTTCCACATGATAAATGTACAAGATCTTTAAGATATTGTATCATCAAAAGAATAAAATTTTATAAAATAACAAAATGATGTTATTTGGCTGCAACATTTATATCCTTCTTGAGAGTTAAATTTCCAGACTCATTGTTATTGAAGAGTTGCTGAACAACTTCATCCCAATTCGGCCTTTCACCACTTGATCTCAGGGAAGCATCCATTCTCGCGCTCTTGGAAGCCTCTCCTTCCTCATTCTCAGGCACTTCTTCATCCTCTGCAACGTTCACTGCGTGTGGCACGTTTAAGCTCACGGCTCTTTCCAATGCGTCCCTGTGCTCTTTTTTTATGGTCTGCACCCTCTCAATTCTTTGTGCAGTTGGAGGAACTGTCACCGTCTCGGAGCTGCTATTTTTCATTGTCTAAGAAGAAAAATTGCCAAAGTTCTTTCTTAATAATAAATAGTTTCTGTATGTTATGACTCCTTTGACAAACAATATGAACATATAGAATTAATATGGCTAATTTTAGGCTTAATTATAATTTTAATCCTCCTAATACACAAATTGATTACATTTGGTCCCCTTTAATGTAATATTCAATTTTGATCCCTCTAATATAAAAATGAGATCAAATTAAGTCCATATTAATAACTTCTGTCAAATTAAGGATTGAAAATCATAATTGGCACATCAGCCTCCAATGAAATTCCATGTTAGTAATAACTGAAAAGGTTAAACCTTATATTTGAATATCTAACTCTGCCACATAATTTGAATCTTTGCAAAAAACTGTTAAAGCGGTTATGAAGAAACATTAAAAAAAAATAAAAATTGTAGTTTTCAAACAGCGCTACTGAAAGGCATTACAAGCAAAAATGCCAAATAGATATTCAAAAAATAGTTCCCCTTACTTGTAAAGCTTTCTCTGCTTCCCTTTCAATCCAGATAATTGCATGATCTGATGTTGCATTACAGGACAAGACAATATGCTCAAATCTCCCATCAACAGGAATAGCAGTCCTTACTTCTGGAGGAAACCTCCCACCTCTGTGTTCAACAAGCAACTTCATTATAAGGCCAAAATACATCACAGGTTGCCATTTATCCATGAATAAGGCACATCACACTTAAAATCTGACTCTGTTTATAGGATTTCATAAAAAGGTTGAACTTGCAAGGACTAAGAAGACTATTTAGACTTAACTACAATGTAAGACATTGATCTTTGCTTTCAGAAGTACTTGATTGTCCAGGCTTCACTGGCTGGAACTAAATATAATTTATTATAATTTTGCACAATTTAACTAGAAATATAAAAAAATCCCTAAAATAATGATCGGAAAGTATAGACAACAATATTTGCATTTTCAAGACTAGTATGAATACCTGCAAAATTTTCTCTCAACAATATGGTACATTCGTCCAGGTGCGTAAAGTCTTCTTGGATCTGTAAGCTTTCTACCCTCTGGTATGAAAGTATCCCTCAGGCAGATCAAGAATAATAAGCAAGGCAAGCTGTTTAAATCATCAAGGCCTGGTTTAAGAGACCATAATAATAATTTACTTCACTAAAACAATTTAGTAAAAAACAAATAACTCATGTATTCATTTTCACTTAAACTCAATGCACTCTCATTGCATTATCAGACAGGAGATTAACAACCAGAAGATTGACTTGAATATATCTTCCAATGGTGTTGCTGTTCTTGGTAAGAAATCATCCTGCAAACAATGAAGATTATCAAATAAATTGGCATTATCAGTGAAGATAAATTAAATGATCAGCTAATATAATCTCTCTCTACTTAACAACAACAAAAAGCAGTCTAATGATATTTAATTTTGCATGTATATTTACACCAAAAGTAAAAGGAAAAAAGAATAACAGTGTCAACAAATGAAAACCAGATGGAATGAAGGGGAAATGAAAATGTTATATTCATCAACTTTGTACTCATGTGCAACACATTTGGAAGAATCAGGTGTGTCAATGATGGGAAAACGATAAATGCACTTAGCTATATGCTCATTAGTATACTGTGTGTAAAGTTGGTAGAATCTGAACAAATGCATCAATGGATAAGTGGGACAATGAGTAATAGGTTGTGAGAGAAAATAAGTGGGTGGAACATTAAGTGTGCATTAGATGGCAGTTTAAGCGAGTAAATAGAGTGTATGCTCCAATCCAATGGCACTAATAAAAGATGTTAGAGCCTACAAATTTTTAGAACCAATTAAACATAGTACAAGTTTCAATCTTATCCTCCGAGATTTATTTTGAACAACTTTGTGCCTTACTTGAAACATGAGCAATTTTAGGAGGCTAACTCCGATTGGTCTTCTAATGAAAATTCCTGCTTGACAGACCAAAGAATGAGGAGGAAGAAACTTGGTACATTGTAGGAATAGTCAGAGCATTAACGAATATTGCTTTTAAAGTTATGTTCAGTGAATAGAGCTTAAACAGGTGGCCTCAACTCGTATACTCTGAATAGAATCTGAATAAGTACCCCCAATGAATAGGTTGATTGAGCTTGAATCAAATTCTACCCAAAGTGTAAGAATTTGTGAATGAAAATGAGTGAACCTTGCCTTACTAAACAAATTAGTACCTGCAACACTATAGAATGTATGACATCTGCATATTTGACTGCCAAATTAAGCGACATACACCTTGCAGGCGCAATTGCATAACATCGAATCTTGTTCCTGGGAATTCCTCCCAGCTTATCATTATTTTTCACAACAATTATTGTCAACAACGAAGCCACACCTGAACCCAACGAATGCCCAGCAAAAACAATCGTATAATCCGACCCGTTTTCGACCCACAACCGCTCAAGGGTCTCCGATTCCTCGTTCAGCAACCAAGTCGCAGCTTTCAACAATCCATGATGAACATACCCGCCGTCAAACATCTGCATGCCCAATCGATTATCCAGAAGCACCTTGTAATCGCTCTCTTTGGCCAGATTAAGCCCGCGAACCGCGAGCACGATCTCGCGGTGTTCGTGATCGGTGTAGATGAGGTATGGCGGCGCATGGCCGAGCGTTTGTTCGTAGTTGACCCGTTTCACGATCCAATCCTGGTTCAGGCGGTACCCGCCGGCGGGTTCGTAATGCGGGTGGCGGAGATCAGGCTCGTAGATGGCTAGGATCAACCGGCACACGCGGGGGACCGGCTCGAACTCGTCCGCTGTGGAGGCCGGCCACGAGGCGCTGTCATAGGAGCCGATATAGGTGCAGCGCTTCCACATCCACCGCACGCAGCCAAGGACGAAGACGCACTCTACCCCACCTGCAACAGACATTTTCGTGGGGTTTTAGGTTCTAGGTATCGGGAATGGTTGAGAATTTGGTGTTCAGGTAAGGAAAGTTTAGATTTTTGGATTCTTCGACAGCAGCAAGGGAAGCTGGGTTGTTGTTGTGGGAGTTTGTGTGCATCAGTGCGTATGTTTGTTTGTGTGAGTGAAATATTAAGGCTTTTTTAATGCATGAAATTCCAGACGGTAGTGGAAGATTCACATGAGGGAGACGAGCAGCTGGAACTGCTCGGAAAAGAAGGTGTGGAGTGCGTTGGGTAGAGAGAGAGAAAATGAGGAGAGAAAAATATGTATATATATGAGCAGAGGATGTTTGACTGTTGGAAACTCTCTGACGGCTTGTGACCTTTGCCTCTTTTTACTGTGTACTTTTGATTTAAAATGGGATTAAGTTTAAGATCTGAGATTGGCGATTCTGGATGCTTATTTGGTCCGATTGCAGACAAAGAGTACTACGTAACATCATGCGTAAGCTTCTATTGTGGCGGCTGTTTTGACTGTTATAACATGCCAGCAACTGCATTTCAAATTCAACTTCATCTTATTAAAATATTTATTTATTTTATTTTTTTTCTATCCTTTGTCGTACTTTCGCACCAAAATTTCGTTGTCTTCTTCATATAATTTTTTTTAATAATTTAAAATTTAAAAGTGGCTGGAATAAGTTGATTCATTTGAACGCATATTACTAATATGTTAAATGATTATTTATAATTATATTTTATAGATGTTTAAATTTTTTTGAAATTGATCATAACAGATTTGAACTAAGACAAAAGATGTTTGACAAATAATTTTTTAATTAATTTTTGACTAATTTAAATGATTTTGGTTTGATGGACGAATTAACTTGCTACTTTGAATAATTACTAAATAAATTTTTTACTTAACAAATTGGATCTTAATTTGTCAATTTAAAAAAGTTAGAAACGTAGATTTTTGAAACAACATATTTATATTTTGTATAAAAAAAGATATTATTGTCCATTAGTAATACGATTTTTGATATCTCTATTTTTGAAGTACATAGTTTATTTCTTAAATAAAAATTTAATATATATAATAAATTATAATTATTTATTTGTTAGCCAAAAATTTAATAAGTGCAATAAAGTGTAATTATTTATTTTTAAAGAAAAATATAATAAATGTAATAAATTACAATTATTTAAATATTAACAAAATCTAATAAATAAAATTACAATAAAATTTATTTATAAGAAAAATTAATATGATAATTATATATTAAAATTTAAAATATTATTAAAATAAAAAATATTTAATAAATCATAAAATATTCTTATATCTTTATTTATTATTTCTCATATAAACAATTAATAATAAATAATTAATTTTATTAAATATTTTTATATAAATAATTAATATTACCAATATATCAAATCACTTAAAAGAATTAGTTAACCACTAATATAGTAAACTAGTTATTAATGTAATTCATTGATTAAAGAATGATAATTGGTGCTCATTGTTAAAACTAATTATGGTACGTGTGTTATTAAAAAAGAAAAAATAATTCTCTTAAAGTTTTTGTATGATAAACATAATTATGCAGTTTAAATTGTTACACACAAAATTATAAAATGCATCATTGTATAATTTTTTATAAAAATCATAAAAAAATTTGAGTTCCTATCAAAATATTACCTTAATTATTTGATTGGAGATCTGATGTTTAAAACAAAGATGTAATTTGATGCTAAATCTCTGTTAGATGTACCTTTCTTTCCCATGGATGTGGATGGCATCCGCTAGCTGCAAAACGACAATTAAAATAAATAAATAAATATTCAAAGGGTTCTTCCATCCGCATGACAGACATCTGGCTATTTCTGAGTTTTTTTTTTTTTTTAATAATTTCGTTCCCATCGTGCCTTGGAAGTGATTTGGAATTTTTTTCCCTTTTTTTTATGCTCATTTGCATCTGAAAAGTTCAATAAAGCATATACCTTTCTTGTTTTATTATTATTTATTTAAATGTATTTTTCTCATAATTTATATTTTAATCGATTTTGATTTCCTATTTAAAATACTCTATTTTAACTTTCTAAAATAATTAATTTATTTAATTTTAGAGGTGTCAAAATAGATCCAATCTAATGAGTTAACTTGGAATTCATATAATTTTGTTTGGCCTATAAGTAGGATTGATATTGAAAAAGATAGCAGTAACCTGACTTAGTAAAGAAGTAATTCAAAATAATTTAATTCTTAGGATTGATAAATGTTAATTAACTAAATTATTAGGTCAGCTTGATTTTGTCAAGCTAGTGGATTAAAAGAAAATTTATTATATAAAATTATGTGACATCATGTTATTTATTAAAAGTGAAAAAAAATACTAATATTAAATCAAATTTAATCTCTAAATAAATAGTTGAATATTTTTATTAATAATTAAGAAAATTGTTGACTTCAAGCCTAAAGCCTTCAATCGGGCTAACAGCAACAGACTTCACACCAAAAATACTGGTGGATGGTGGTTTAGATAGACTTTTTCTAAAGCGCATTGAATAAAGAGGGTTAAATTTTGATAGACTTCAAATGGTTAGTTAACTCTAACGTGATTGAATCAATTATTTTAAACTTTAAATAGCTAGTTAGCCATTGCATTACAATAAACCGTCGATTATTTTATTTTTTAAAATATTTTTTATACTCTATAAATATTCATTCTTATTAAACCTACTAATTTATAAAACAAACTCCTATTCTTTCACTCTTCAATATCTTATATTCTCTAAAATATTTCTTATATTTTCATTTATTTACAAGTGTCTAACCTAGTGGAAAATTGAAAGTGAAGGTGATGTATGAAGTTCTAAATTATTCAATTCTTCACTCCAAGAAAACACATTGATGAAATTCTTCAACTCTCTCCTTATATTTTTATAATTTATTTAGTTTTATATTCTTTAATTTTTGTGCTATTTTTATTGATTTAATAGTTGTTATTCTTATTAATTATTAGTAACATCTTTTTATTTGTATTATTAAATTTTAACCATGAATTTAAATTATCCTAATTATATATAAAACTATTTGGATAAAAAAAATTTTAAAAAAATGTAACTGCTAATTTTTCAAATAACGATATTTTAAATACTCCTTCAAGCACACTCAAATTTACATCATTTTCTCTTCCTTTTCAACATCCCTTCTCTTGATGCCCTCATAATTGTAAAAATGTAGACACTCCTTATCTTTAACCGATTTAGCAAAAAGATCAAAAAATGCCAATTGCAAACATTATCAAAAAACTTATAATTATGGTAATAATTGTGCTATTAGTGCAATAAGACGTCATTATTCTTCTGAATATGTGGATATTATAGATGCGTAGAGACAAAATCCTAATATGCTTAGCCAAATTAGTTATGAGTATCAATTGCGTAAATGGATTTATCACACCGAAACGTCTTTTAGTTTAGCAAGTTATCTAAAATTAAATGAGTTTCTTCATCACTTTAATTCCCAATGGCATGGAATAAGTAGGAATACTAGCGTTAATATATTAAAAAAAATAGTAAAAAAAATGATTTGAATCAATTTTTTTTTTTTGAAAACTTCAAAGGTAGAATTATAATTACTTCTGATATTTGGATGTTACCTGTTGAAATGAGTTATATTTGTACAACTGCCTATTATATTGATGATAACTTTCTTTTATATAAAAGAATTATTTTGTTTTAAACCAATTTCATCTCCACATGATGCATTAACTATTGTTTTTTATATTTTGAATACTTGTAGTGAGTACATGATATCTGATAAGATATTTTTAATTACCTCTAATAATGCATATGCTAATACTAGTGTTATTACAAATTTAATTCCATATTTAAATCTATTCTTAATGCTTTTTTTTTTTGTCCTAGATGTGCATGCTATATTTCAAATTTGGTTGTTCAAGATTTATTAAAAGTTATTTCTATACTTGTGCAAAATCTTATAAATACTGTTTTATATATCAAATCATCACATGCTTGAAAGTAATTATAGGTTGTCCTAGATGTGCATGCTATATTTCATATTTTGCTTGTAATGAACATGCAAAAAATTATAATTTTATCAATAAAAGTATAAAAACAAAATTTTTTAAAAAATTTATTTTATATGTAACAACTATTTTTTTATACAAATGCTACTTTAAGTGTAAATTCTTCACAAAAATTATAAAAATACATTGCAATATAATTTTATTTTTCAAATTTGCAGTGAAAGATAACCCTTCTTTCTTTTCTTCATTTCTAATTTTGGTGTTAGCAAGTTAATGATTGTTTTTCATTTTCCTCCATCTCTAACCAATGATAAATTTAATAGAAGGTATCATATAAGATAGCAAAACAAATAATTAAGCCATTTTCTTAATGTTGGTATCATTAATGGTGTAATAACATGTCGTGTTATTTTTGAAATTTTTCTCTATTTAATATCTTGGATTCAAATCCAAAATGTTGCACGTATATATTAAGTGATTTGTCACCCCCTTTGTAAAAAAAGGCTAATTTCACAGTTGCATCTCTCTTTCTATTTTAAACTTAGAGGATGTGGATGTGCAATGCATACACTATTACATCTATCTATATGAAATCTCTAGAAAATGAAGACTTCATTTGTTTTATCAGAAGATATTTTCCATAGGAAACTTCATTTGCTTCTATACAAATAAAAGACTTTCATGTTGCTTATGTACCTTATCATTAACAAAACAGCAAACAACCATTTTCATCCTTATAATATGCAATTTTCTAAATTTTGTCCTTGTGAAATATTTTTTCTTAATTTTATCTTTAATATTATTAATTTGTTTAATTTTGCTCCTTAGTTAGTGTGCTCTTAATGTGGAACACATAAAACTTACGTGGCCTAACCAATTATCTGAGGAGTTGCCTTTCCAATTGTGCAATTGTTATTTATAGAGGAAGAAAAAGACTGAAACTCTAACATAATATGAGCTACTTTTCCACTCTTATTACAAATGAAAATATAATGTCATTGATCCTATTTGTAAGGAAGGTAAATACAATTAGTTAATTGGTTAGGCTATGCAAGTTTTGGGCTTTCTGCATTATTCTTTTTTGTTAAGAATTTGAATGACATAATAAGAGAAGAAATTGGACAAATTAATATTTCTCAGGGATAAAATTGAAAAAAAAAAATTACATGGACAAAATTGAGAAAAACTACATATCACAAAGACAAAAATGGATGTTTACTCTTAACAAAATAATACTTGTTGTCGTGGTAGTGGGGGAAAAATAACTTTCTCTTTAAATTAGTGGATATTATTTTCCACCACACTCCCCATATATAATATTAAACAAATAGAATATTTTCTGTTATCTTGATATCTTATAACTATAAATACAAAAATATGATTATTCTTATGAAAGATATTTTCCATCAAAATAAACAAAGTTAAAATCATCCTCCCTTTTGTTTCAACTTGATGACTAAGATTTAAAAATTCACTATAGAATGATTTTGCAAAAATTAAGCATTTGGAGCATTTAAGAACTCATTCAATACAAGTTCATGTTTTAGTATTATGTAATTTTTATATGACCATTTTAACAATAAATTGAAACATATAATTATGTCCATGACATTTTTATGTTTTTATTTATTGCTAGCAAATAGAAAATTGTATTAAACAACAAGTTGTTTATGATTATAAACAACTTCAACTAAAAGAGAAATTTTAGTGACAGATCTTAACCCATTCCTAATAACATTAAATATCCAATGTGCACATTTATGAGCAACCATATTACCTAAATGATTAATCCAATACATTGAAAGAGAAGAACAATTCTCAAGGAACAACTTAATGTTTTCTACTAAAGAGATAATAAACAAAAGACATAAACTAAAACCTAAAATGACATCAACATTAGGTTTACAATCACCATCAATAAGTATCTTATAATATGACTAATTCTTTGCAATTCCACATGCTTTTAAAATAGCCTTTGCTTTATCTTCCATGATAAAATTAGAAAGGGCCCTGTTAAACCACATCCCTTGCACTTTTTCATTATCATCATGGGCAAGCATAATTATAGTAGTAGCTCCTACCTTCCACCCAACATCCATGTTCAACTTTAAACAATCCTTTAGTGGAAGATGACAACAGGTTGGTGGAATAGTAGCAATCTGACTCACATTAATGGTTGTTCAAGCTAACTCCATCTTGATATCGTTCTATCTTAACATTCTAATGTGATTGATGTCCATAAATGCATTGTTAAAGACCAGTTCATATCTTGCTTCCCAAAATGTTTAAGAATAATAGCTTTAGAAGCAGTGATCCTTGTCCAATTATCTTGAAGTATAAAATTTCCTGCCTTATTGTTTGCTAAACAACAACATTAAGAAAATCCGATGAATCAATAAAATTTAAGTTTTGCAAATATAAGCCAAGCAATCAAAACTATAACACCCTAGTTACTTCACATTTAACCATAATATGCAAGTCTATTTCTAAAGTAGAATAACATAATTGGCAGCTTGTATCCATCAGATTAGCAAAGCTTTCAATCCTCTCCCTTATTGCTACAATCCCTCTAACAAAATGCCAGAAAACTACCTTAAGATGATAACTAACTTTAAAATGCCATAACTTTTGCCAAATTATAACATCATCTTAGGAGAAATAATAGATTTTTTAAGCATTGAATGTGGATTTGACAGAGAAATGTCTTGAAGACTCTAGAATCCATACTAGCTCATCTTCACTTTATTGTGGCACTTGGAGCTCTATAACTTATCAGTATCTTCTCTCACAAATATACTCCTCACTATTTCTTCATTCCACTTTTTAAAATTAAGCAACTAAAGTGATTTAACATATTAATATATAGGAGTTTGAGATAGATAAGTTGGTTAGAAGTTTTAAATAGTTGGCAATCAAAGGATTCAATTATCCACATGTCCCCTGATCTGATTATGTAACAAGTACTCATTTTTAGATTTGTAATCACTTCCATTATGCCTCTCCATGCTTATAATCCAAATTTGAAGAAGTTAACAATTAACAAATCAATTCCATATATATTTAGCCCAGTATGCTCGAACCCACAACCTCTTTATGTCAGTTTGTAACTTCAAGCCAACTTAGTTAACAAAGATAAATTAATATGAGCAAATCTCTTAAACATATTACCACCTAATTTCTTTGAACAACATAATTAGTCCCAGCTAATCGGAGTAAAATAATGAGTTCTATCCTCACCCACTACCAAAAATTTTTGCTAAACTAATCTGATCGAAACTAATTAAGGGCCTTTAAAACTGATAGTGGATATGTAAGAATGCTCTATATTATTGAATTTATCAATATTACTCTACCCTCCAAGATAATATTTTCCTTTTTCAACCTTGAAACTTGGATTGCACCTTATTAATTAAGTATTGAAATCTTTTGACTTGTTCTTAATAAGGAATATTGATATACCTAAATATTTTTCTTAACTAACTATCATTCAGCCCCAACACATTTAAAAAATTTCTTTCCATAATATGTGGGGAATAAAAAACACTTGATTTATGATCGTTCACTAGATAACCCGACTAGCTTTCATATTTGTCCAAGCAAGTCGGTAGCTACTTACCTTTTTTTTTTTGTTTGCTCAAATAAAAAGCATAACATTGTTTGCAAGCATTAGATATAAAATAGAAGTTGTCATTCTAACTATTCTAATCGCATATATTAAACCGTACTGTTAAGCTTTAAGCAAAATTTTTGTGAATACCTTAGAACATAAAATAAATAAATATGATGAGATTGAGTCCTCTTGACGATTTCCCCTAAGATGGTTGAATCTACCATGAGGACTACTATTAATCAATACTAAAAAGGAAACTGTTGGTAAATATTGAGAAATCCAGTTAATAAATCTATCTAAATACCCAAACTATTTGAGAATAGTCATCACAAATCTCCACTCAACCTGATCATAAGCCTTAGATATATCAAGTTTAATGCCTATCAATCCACCCTGACTTTTCTTCTTTCTAAGTGTAAAGATAAGTTCATATGTAAGTAATTTAATTTCATGAATCCAACATCTTAGTACAAAGGTTGATTGAAATGGAGCTATAATTCTCTTAAGTGAGTTCCTCATCTAGTTAACTAGGATTTTAGAGATCAACTTATATGTGAGGTTATACAAACTAATGAGGCAAAAGTCAGCAAATACACTAGCTTTAGCATGTTTAACTATGAGTATTATATATGTAAAATTTAGTTCTTTTATAAGAATTCACTCCTAAAGAAGGATTGAATAATAGCTATCATAGAAGAACCTATAATATCCCAACATTCAACGTAAAAGAAACTTGGGAATCCATTTGGTACAAAAGACTTGTTTGAATTTATAACGTTCAAAGTATTATAAATTTCTTTAACTGATGGGATTTGAGTCATCATAGCATTTTCATCCTCTATAATTTCAGGCTATATTAACCCATCTAAATCCCTAGGCATATGTAAATGTGAGGTTGTGAACAATTCTTTATATTGCTAAATGAAATAATTCCCAAATAATTCCCTATTCTTTAGCTATTCATTCTTTTATAACTTGATTTGGGCAATGTTATTAAGCCTTCTATGAATTATAGTAGAAAGATTAAAAAACCTAGAATTTATGTCACCATCATGTAGTCATAGCTCCTCAGACTTCTATTTTCTAAATCTTTTCATCTTTTACCATGTGTTCATCCAACTCCAATTACAAGTACCTTTGAACTTGTAAATTTTCCTCTATAGGTAATTGACCCTGTATATCTTCCAACATTGTATTCAGTTGGTGAATTCTAATATGTGTAAAGCCAAAGGCGGTAACATTCCATCTTTTTAAGTGCTCTCTCACATTCTTTTCCTCTTGTACTAATTCATAGGATAAAAAGCCTTGATTTTGAGATTGTCAGGCCTCTATAATTACATTCTTATAGGTCCGATCCTAGAACCAGGCTGAAAAAATTCTAAATGGCCATCGTGCTCTATCTAAATCAGCATTTTATTTAGTACAATCAAATTATGGTTTGATTATATGAAAGTCAAATGGATTACATTAACTCTCAAGTATAGGACACACCATCGGGGATAACTAATTGCCCTATCCAACCGCTTTATGATGCTACTATCATTAGCTCTTCTACTTGACCATATACAGGCAAGCCTTGGGATGAGATGCTAAACTATCAATATGCTGAACAAATTCCTAAAAAGCTACATGTGGGAATTACCAACCCTCCTACCACCATACTTATTTGCCAATATGAGTAATGCATTGAAATACTTAATAATCACCTAAGGGAGAGTGATCTGATCAGTAATAGAATATAAACTTGTCTATAGTTGTCTCTTTGTTGCTTGATATGAAGACCATAAACAAAGGTGCAATTCCAAACTTTCCTAATAGTAACATCCATAACCTTAATATGTATAAAGCGTGATAAAAAGTCTAACACTTAAATATGAACATCTTCCACCCTTTCATTACCTTCTACTACATAGAATGACTATAAACTTATTCTTCTAGCCACCACTTGAATTCTAGTATACATAACTTTAGTCTCAAAAAGAAATAGAACATCTAATGTGTTACGTCTTATAAGAGCCTTTAGGATTCTAACTACCAGGGAATTGTTTACTCCTCGACAATTCCAACTTATGGTTTTCATGGCGAGGGTAGGCATAATAAGATCCACCTCTCAATGATATCAAATCTAGAATCAGAAGACACTTAGCTGACACTGAAGCCATCTATTTTGTGTTTCTTGGCTCCTAGATTCTAGTTAGGTTTTGTTCTTTCAAATCTTGAATTACTAGACCTAAGTTGAACCCAAAGGTGGCACTTTCCCATTCCACTATACTAAAAGGTTTTTAATAAGCATATCAAATAATAATTCTTCTTTGTTGGTATCTAACTTTTTATGTTTGTGAGATCTCACAGAGGCAATAGACACATCAAATAGCAAGGAAGAATTTCATTTTGTAGACATTTAACACTAGTGCACAGATATCTTAGGAGTACTTAAGAAGGGAAGATGAAAAATATTGACCCATTTTTTTTATTGTAATTGAAACTCCTTGTTTCAACTTATCAGAAACCTCTAAGATAACTCATTCCTTAACCTCCGCATGTTGTACTCCTATCTGATTAAATACATAGGTAGGTTCTACTTGACCTCTTAGATCCTTATAATCAATATCTACAATCAAATTATCCAAGGTCCTTTTCAAAGCTACCATAATCCTAGCATTATATCTTTTTATGCTCTCAAGTATCAAGACCCCAAATACTCAAATTTAAACGTTCTTTTTGTTCACGCCCATTTATTTCACAATCGAAGAAAAAAATGTTGTAATCACTCATACCTCAATTTCACCTAGCATTGGTCCTTACTCTCTTTTTTTTTTTGTAACCAAAATCTTAATTTCAAAGGGTTGCTTAATGAAATTAATACCTTAGTTTACGGGAAGGGCCTAAGAAGGATTCCCTTATAAACTAATTTTTTAAATTTCAATAATTTTCCAAATTGTTTTCCTATAATTGGCACATTATTAACAATATATAATCACAGGGAAGGTTATGTACTTGAACTCAGAAAGCAACAGTAGACATATCAAACTCTTCTTGACTATTTGTTGGATCTCATGCTTTCACATTGGGGAACTTGCCTATCAAGAGCCAAGGAGATTTATCTAAAATTTATGAATAACAATCCTGAGAATTTGTGGACATGAAATAAATGATTTAAACCTGGATAAGATGTAATCATCAGACCCCCAAAACTTCATAATTTTTGCATCATTGACTGTATAACACTACGATTGAATAGCTTTGGACTAGAAAAATGCCCAACAAATTATAAGTTTTCCTAGTATCATTAACGATTGTTAGGTTTAAATAGAGGACTAGATCTCCTTTGCCATCGAGATCTGGATTTGGGACTGAAATTAATTTCTGAAATTAATTTGTTAGAGTTTATCATTGAAGGTTCCTTCAAAGATTAAAAATAGATAATACAAGAATTATGAAGAAATCATAAATAGTCCCACAAGAGAATTCTCTAGCAAAGAAAGATAGGTTGGATTTTTCCCCTAATGCTTTTATATTAGTGATAAATAATAGTTATCATGTATGTTTTATATATTATTCTTTCAATAAAGATGAATAAAAAAATATGCTTTTTTATTTCAACTAATAAGATTGATATGAATAATTAATGAAACTCAATTTTTAAATTTAGTTTTATATAATATTAAAGTAAGATTAATATAAGCAATTGGTTTTTGCTTTACTTTAAAATAATTCATATCATCTTATATATATAAGAATATAATGGTAGTTCATTTAAGATGATGATTTGAAAAAAATTTAAGCTTATCTTAAAATTATAAAGTGATATCTTTCTTATAAAAAATGAATATATAGTTTAATTTAAAATATAAATTTTTATAACTCACTGGTCTATCCTTAATTTGTATTTAGAGGAAGGAACCCAAGGATAGTTCAATGTCTTATAATGAGTAATGATATCATACATAGCATATTTTATCTCAATATAAACATAATAAGGAAAGTCATCTCCACGTTAACATCCTAAAAGATGAATAATACTCATACTTTGTGTTGTTGATATAGCAACCCTTATATTCAACCATCATCGCTAGATGCAAAACATTAACAAGGCTTTTTTCATCATCATCATCATTGATGAAATGGAATATGAACACTTACAACAACCTTTAATATTTGGATTGTTTTATAAATTTAAAATCTTCAACTTATACAAATCAATTCAAGTATAATATTTGAAAAATAAAATAAAAGAAAACCTATTTCTCAAAATTTTTAGAGTGTTGCATTCTCCCACAAAGAAAAAACAAAAAACAAAAAAATTTTGAACAAATAAAAAATTATGATGTTATTAGATTTTATTAAATTATGCATATTTTTTAGTTCAGACTATGTTTCATGAATTATGATGTCTCTGACTTAGTATGATTATTTTAACTGTATTATGTAATTTTAACTTTTAAATTTAAGATAATATTAGATTTGTCTACGTGAAAATGAACAGAAATGTAAGAATTATGAAAATAAAGTACATTATTTGTTAACATTTTAATTGGTGTAATAGCACCTAATGTTATTTTGAAATTTTTCTCTTTTCATGATCCTAAACATCAACCGAGGACATTGTGTGTGTATCACTATTAGAAAAATAGTCACCCCTAAATTAAAATTAAACTAGTCTGTCAACCTTCCTTTCCCCATTTCTCCTTTAATCCTTCTCTTTTCTAAATTTTTTCTCTCTCACCATTCTCCAAACCTTTTCTCTCTTACCAATCGTCACCCATGATTACTATTACTTCGGGTGGCTAACCCCTACTATCGATGAAGTTATTTTAATCTCTAACCCAAAGTTCTAATAAATTTATTTATTCAATATTACAATTTAATAACATATGTTAATAAATGGAATAATTTTATTGAAGTGGTCCCTAAAATGAATAAAAAAAATTATTCAAAATTTATACGTTTCTAGAAAGGTGTGTAAAATGAAGGTAAAATATATTATACTCACTTTAAACTATGTTTCAATGTCAATTTATTCCCTTTAACTTTAAAACCCAAACTTAACATCCTTAAAGTAATAAGTTAAGTGAAAGTATCAATACAAATGTTGGTCATAATAGAACCTTTAGAAGTTTGATAACTCCATATAAATTAATGCTTGGCTTTCTTTTTTTATTAGTGAAATCACCAGCTCTTACAACTTTACAAAATTTGCAACTGTAATAAAAACGATTGATTCTTTAGGTAGAAATTAGGTGGCTAACCCTTTTTTTCTCCATTTCCATATTTCTCTTGAACCTCTTTCCTTTACAAACCTTTCCTCTTTTACTACCCTCCACTTCTTTTTGTCATCCACAACCACTACTGTTTCTACTGGCTAATCCCTACCGTTGATGAGATGCTTTCGACCTCCAACTCAAAGTTCAAATAAATTTATTTACTTAGTATTACCATTTAATAATATATGTTAATGAATGAACTAATTTTATTGAAGTGGTCCTTAAAATAAATAAAAAATTATTCAAAACTTATATGTTTATAGGAAGGTGCATAAAATGAAGGTAAAATATATTATACTCACTTTAAACTATATTTCAATGCCAATTTACTCCTTTAATTTTAAAACCTAAACTTAACATCCTTAAAGCAATAATTTAATGGAAAGTGTTAATACAAATGTTGGTCATAACAAAATCCTTGAAAGTTTGATCATTTTGTATAAATTAATGTTTGGCTTTTTTAATTAGTGAAATCACCAACTCTTGTAGCTTTACAACATTAGTAACCATAACAAAAACAATTGGTTTTTGGGGTAAAATCGGGTGGCAAATTAAAAGAAATTTTGATGTAACTTTTCTTTTTACAAAATGATGCAATTCTTCAATAATAATGAAACAATGAATTGAAGAAATATAGTTTTGTGAATTGCTTTGAATTTGCTAGTATTCTTTTGAATTTTTATTGTTTTAATTCATAAATTATTTTTATTTATTCTTTCCCATTATTTTAGATAGAACTATTGTCTATATGATTAAAATAACTAAAAGAATGGTGTCTGTTGTTTGGATATTTGTTAAGTAGGTGCAGTTACCTACAATGTGTTTACAATATTGATGTTAACTTCTTAACCTTGAGGAAAGTAGGCTGCACAATAAGGAGGAAACTTTATTTCTATAGTTGATAAAAGAAAAAAAATGAAAAAACAAAAAACAATTCTAAACAAAAATAGATGAAATGGAAAAGGATTAGATCCAAATATAAATTTTGAAAATTTTAGTTTTGTGATGCAATTCTGAATAAGTAACGAAGACAATTGGAAAATATATTCTTATAAATTTAAAGATTCAGTTGATCATTTCATTTATGTTAAAACTTTAAAAGATTAATAATCGGATTTTAAAGTTAAAAGGATAAGTTAACACTAAAATATAGTTTAAGAGATAGTGTGTTTTATCCTAAAATGAAAAAGTAAGTTATAAAAATTATTATAGATAAATCTAAAAGTATTATAATTTTTTATTATTATTTTGGTCTCAAGACTCCAATCCTACACTCTTTACTAACTACACCAACATGATATCGATAAAATCTTAAGATTTTAAATTCAATATTTTTTAATTGACAAATCAAAATTAAATACCAAAATGATCTAATGATAAAATGGTTTTAAATATATATATATATATAATATTCATAACAGAATTATAAAATTAAAATAATTTAATTTAAAAAGAAAATGAAAATTAGAATAAAATGTTTTTAGGCAGGAAAATTTTTTTGTTTCATTTTTTTAGTAATTGTAATGATAATATATAAAAAAAAATTAGAAACGAAATTAGACTTTTTTACAAGAACCATATTAAATCCTTACTGTAACCATACTAACCTCTTTGCAAGCATTTTCACATGTGTTTGAGGCCTTTTTTTTTAAGAAATTGAAAATTCTAAATATTATTACTATGAGTTATAAACATTACTTACATCAATAATGATTTCTTCTTGATAAATAAGGATGTGTAGATATAAACAAATGAAGATACATTTTTTTTGCACAAAATTAGATGAAGTAAATCTATTATAAATTAATTTAAAGAAAAAAAATACATGGTAGGCCGTTGATTCACTATTATGTTTGTTTTGGTTTATTCAACGATAATGATAATTATGTCAAATTATTGATCTTTGAAGTCCTGATTTCATAAATAGAGAATTATGATTAGAAAAATAAAAATTATTAATTTTTTAATGTCCTCTTACATGTATCTTTTGGCTCTTTTCTTTTTTCCTGCCTTTCATTTTTTTTTGTGTGTATGCATGTCATTTTAGTTTTTATCTTTGGTTTACATAGATAAAATTTATAAACTTTGTAAATGTAATTTCATCTTTCTTGAATTGTATGAAGCTACTCATATTTAAAATCAATTTAAATTATATTCAAAGATGAAATTATATATATTAATTGATAGAAGAAACATAAATTCATTTACTTAATTCTACGCATCTTTATTATTGATGTAACATTAATGTTTGCTTCAAAACTTTAGTGAAAGGTTTTCCAAAATTTAAACCACTGAAATCATGGTGAACACTAAATATACTTGTTTAAACATGTTTACAATAGCACATAATACGAAGAAATTGAAAGAGTAAATATCATTCATCATTTTTTGGAAATAATATGGATGGTTTTTTGGTGATTTGTATTTTTACATGTTGAGCAAATTTTAGCATCCAATATATCAACATGCACATAGACACATACACACTTCTCTTAATTGTAAATAGTAAGTTTGGTAATTACATTTTAAATCTGTGTCATGTTCAATCTTAAAGCATTTTTAAATTAAGTTTAAATAAATGTTCTTAATAGAATACGAAGCACATAATATAGGTTGGAAATGAAATTTTGTCATGAAAAATTATATATCCACAACAACTTTTATGAAAATTAAAGTTATGACATGAATACATTGACATTGCTATTAAAAAATAATATTTAAAGAATTATTTATCATTCATCCTCAGTCAAACATAAGCATTTAACAATATTCTATTAGCGAAATTCAATTTCATAGTTAATATGGATATATGTATCGAAGAACAATTTAAGTTACATAATTTCAAACTATTCAATTTTATAGTTAATATCATCGGAAATAGGGGTGGACAAAAATTGAGTCGGGTTAAGTTTGAGCTAGGCTTACATTAATATTAAGACATTTTTGCTTAGTCCAAATTTAACATAACCCAATTTTTTTTTTTAAAATGTCTATGCCCAATTCCAACCTTTTTTAAAAAAGGATGCCTAAACTTTATTCGATTTTGGCCCAGTTTTATTATAATTAAAACTTATAAACATGTAAGATATATTTATATTTACATATAAATTATATTTAATGTATAAAAAATATGAATGAAAAAATATTATATACATATATTAATCCTTAATAATTAAGATTTGTGTTACATAATGTATATAAAATATATAATATAAACAAAATATTTAATATATAAATATAAAATAAGGTTAGGTATAATTTCGGCTTGATTTTTTAAATGTAAGCTCGAACCCAACCTATTTAAAAAACAGAGCCTAATTTTTGTTTAAATTTGACCCTTAATTACACAATTCAAACCCTATTTAAATGAAAGTGGATTCAAGCCAAAAACGGGATCAAACCACATTTACCCATCCTTAATTGGAAAACAATTTAAGTTATGTGACTTCAACAATGAAATTTGATTAAAAAGATTTTAAAATAGATTTACCTAAGATAACCAATCATAATCAATAATGCCACCATCCATCCATCTGATTGCTATTAACAAATTACATTAGTAAAGTAGTAAATACATGATAAATAGAATTCCACACATAAAGGTATGAACAAAGTTATGCACAAATAGAATTCTACATGTGACATTGAACCCAATGTATTTGTTTTATATAGAATGTCATTTCCAATTGATAAGTTTATGTGTGCCAATGAGCATTATAGTTGTGTCATGTAAATATAATGTATGAAAAAAAAAGGATAAGGAACAAAATGATAACATCATGAAAAAAAATAATCATATGGAAATGATGGAGGAGAAAAAATATCCTTCCTTATGCTTTTCTGGGTGAAGATTTGGGAAAATGTATCTACTATGATTTTATCAAAGTTATCAAAACATCCTAAAATATTAGCCTCCTTCTTATTGCATTTGTGTATACTTTCCTTCTCCTGTCTATTTCTTTTAATGCAATTTATCAATAAAATATTCAAATCCAAAACTGATGAAACAAATAAATTCTAATTTAGAGCTATTTTTTATGAATGAAAATATCAACCACATCAAAAATTGTTCATAAATAATTATGAAAAAAAAAGATCTAGTATTAAGTTCCAGTTTTGAAGCATCACAAAATCTACAATGATTTTGAAATTATCATTTTATGTAAAATGATAATTTAATAATACAAGGAATGGCAAGGGCCCTCAATAGTTTTCGTTGTTATGGTAATCACGAAAGTTATGGATTTATAATGAATTTCCGGAATCAAATATGAATTACGTTGTTGTGTGGGTCTTTAACCCATATGCATTTAAGTTGATTTATTTTACTTCATTGCAAAAAAACTCCTAATTCCAAGAGCTTGTGCATTTGGCTCTCATAGAATCTTAATTAACTTTCTTCCATGAAGAAACACAAATTGGTCTGGTAGATTGTTTAGAACATAAAAATAAATTAAAAGGCTAAATAATAAACATTTTATACAGTAAATTTGTATTTGAATTTCAAATCATTCTCCAAACCTTGATTTGTTTTCCATTGGTTGTCACTCAAATTTTAAGGGAAAGATGGATGCAGAGAGATATGAAAAGAATGGAATTGAAAAGCACTGCTTTTAGGGAGAAAGGGAATAGGGATGTGTATAAAGAGAAGACTATAGATATAAAATATTAGATAAATATGAGTAAATTAGTTAAGATTTCAAATGTGCACTGATAACTACAAAGTTAAATTGAACATAAAAAATTATGCAATTATCTATTTTTGTGTGATATAAAATAAAATAAGAAATCATGTTTTTTAAATTAAAAAAAATATGGTTAACCATTTGGAAAGAAGAAGAGAGAAAGTTAGTAAGAAGTTACATGTGCATTCATAGGGGTGAAGGTTGTAAAACTGTCATCTATTTTAAATAAATGATGACTTATTTTTCCCTTGATTGTTTGAAAGTGTCATTATGATAGTTAGGTTTTATGGGAAATGTAAAAGTGGAACCTAAATTTATTCAATCCCCTTTCAGTAGTAATATAGATAATAAATCAATAGGTAAAGCATTAACTTTTTAATTTTGTTTCCTTTTATTTTTTTTAAAAAAAGTTTAAGAGTAGGATATGCTATTTTACTCTAAGGACAGGTATCACAAGTTGGTTCATCACAAGTTGGTCTTGTGAACCAACCTAGCAAGCAAATATGCTCGGGTTAGGATAAAACTTTCTAAAAAAAATCAAACATGAAAAGAAGGTCTTAAGATGCAGATTTGGAAGGAAAAAGATTTGTGTAATATTTTTCCTAGTTGTTCCCGTTTTGTAAAGGTTTAGGAGTAGGATATGCTATTTTACTCTAAGGATAGGTATCATAAGTTAGTTCATCACAAGTTAGTCTTGTGAACTAACTCAGCAAGCAAACATGCTTGGGTTAGGATAAAACTTTCTGAAAAAAAAAAATCAAACATGAAGAGAAGGTCTTAAGCCGCAGATTTGGGAGAAAAAAGACTTATGTAATATTTTTCCTGGTTGTTCCCATTTTGTGAGCGTATTTGGACTTTTTAGTATAGATCATCAGTCCAGTGCAAATAGAAAAGCATATGGTAACAATTTTATATTGTTATTTTTGTGTTCATATGAGATGGTGCTTAGATTTCATTCGTAGTTATAAGAGAAAAAAACTTATATCAGCTTATAAAAAGTATGCTTACTCTTCTTAGTAGGGTTTTGGTTTAGAATCATCTTTAAGGGAGGGTACTATGACATTAACTAGGAATAAAAAAGCGTTACCTTGATGTCTTACTTTACATACTCAAAACTATATAATAAAGCATATATATAAATAGACTTGTCTCTCTCCTAATTTAATTGTCGCTTACTCGTTACACATTAAAGGTTACTAATGTGAGGCATTCTTTAAGCTTGGTGTGTGTGGTTGCTTCAATTACATGCTTATGTTACCTTTGGGCATATTGTACATAAGATTTATTTATATGGGTGATGAAATCTAATTTGCTTTGTTATCTATCAAAGTGTGACTTAAATTTATTTAAAAGTTTGTATCTTAGCCAAAAGTTGAAAAACAAGATTTGAATCTAAGACAAGTGGTCAGAAACTACAAATCGTACATAAATATTAAGTGTTAATTTTTGAATAATATTGTGTCAAGTGCTGCTTAACATGAATACAAATATTATGAGTAAAATACATGGGCATCCCCTAAATTTAGTTGAAAATATACAAATCTCCTCTCTAGTTTCAAAATATATACCAAACCTTATTTAACCAAACGCAGTGAGGAATATTCTCTAAATAATAATTTGATACCATTTATTTAATTGATTTTTTATAAATTTTAATTTACTAATTAACATTTTACTAAAATACCCACAAATATTAGGACAAACTTATGAGATTTCTTACATTAGATCTCACTACGTCAACATGGAACCCTTTCTTATGAACTCTCTCTCACAAGCTTTGTGCAACCTTTTCTTATGAACTCTCTCTCACGAGGTTAAGCACGAAGCATCACCTCTAATTTTCTTTACTTATTTTACTTTGATTGTGTTAGGATTTTAGAGGCTTTAGTTTGTTTTGTTTTGGGTTTTGATTTGTAGCTTGTGCCCAAAGCTTTTGATTGTAATTTGGATTTTTTATTACAACATTGTAATTACAAGGCAACAAACACTAGGTATGATTCTAATTTATGTTTAACCTATCAAATAGTATATGTAATTTGAAACATCATTTAATTTCTTATTTTTTTATTTTAGTTTATGTAATTAAAACATTCTTCAACAAGAGTATCAGTTCATTCTTAGCTGAAGTAGTGAAATATTTTTTTTTTAACTTAATCTTACAACCTTTTGGTTGAAATCCTGTTAAATATTGTGCACAAGATTACAATAGAGTATATATATATATATATATATATATATATAGTAACTTAGACCCTTTACTAAACCTACAAGGATAGATAACAAACAATCAATAATGAATGATAAAAGATCCACTTGACTACATTGTTGGTCAAAGACAACACCACCCCAACTTGTAAAGTTACCATTTTACCACTAAACCCTCGAATGAGCATGTTTCATTTACCTACATACCAAAACAAAACTTCATAAATGACCCAACATTATAATAACAATTCACAAGCCTAGCTGACAACATATTTTTCTATTCACGCCATAGCATATCATATAACATATATACCATACCAAGACATGTAAAATAAATTGCAAAGAAACATTTAGTTTTAAAGTTAAAAAAATATGATCTTATTGATAATAAATGACAATAAAAATCAACACATACATATCAGTAGAAACCTAGGGACTTGCATGACTACTTTTGTCTAAAATAGATTTAATTATTTCTACCTTTAGCCGTCAAATCATGTGCTTATGATATGATAAAATTCAGAATTGATTTAAGAAGGATTAGAATTACCTAAACTTCCTACTTGATCCATTGATATTTTCTTCTTGACAGAATCACTTCACCTAATGGTTCTGGTCCTTAATTGGGAAACTGTAATATAGCAATCTGATGGGAAGAATACTATCTAATCATATAAGACATAGGGTAAGGACTCATCAATAAACAATAGTAAAAATGAGTTTGGATCCTATCTATCACAGTAATCCAACCCAATATCTAGAAACATGTTATAGTACTAAATTGAGCCCAATAACTTTATGTCACTATATTAGTGCTTTAAATTATTTTGACATCAACTCATTATAATTTATGAATTATAAAATCTAAAATAAGAGAATTTCAAAAATCTCTCACTTAGATAACATAATTCATATACTATGGCCACTTTTAAATTAATGTCAAGACAATTACAATACTATTACACTCATAAGTCTGTCGAAATCATAAGCTACCAATAATGTAAATCATTATATTTGAAAAGTATATTAATGTCATACACACTATACACTTATATTTCAATAACCAAACACAAAATGTGCAAAGTGGGATTTACATGACAATATGCAAATCTCCACACATTAGTCTTAGCATTCGCTCAAGATATCACATGAGAATCGACATTTTCAATATAGTAATGAGATAGAGTTTAAATGTCTCCAATAACATGCCATAACCAAGCACAAATAATATATATGGCAAAATCATGAATATTTCATTTTAACATATCTCGAGATAAATAACAAAAACAATATAATATTCCTACTAACCCGAAACATTAAAAGACTTAGCCAAGCCCATTTTATTTGCATGATCACGATATATTCCAACAGCTAAGCTTTTGGTAAGTGAATTCGCAAGCATACAATCTGTGGAAACATACTCAATATAAGTAACACTTACGTATCTTTTCTTTCACAAATTGATATTTTACATTAAAGTGTTTTATATGGGCAAAGCTTTTGTTATTTAGAAAGAATTTCACAGCAGCCATATTATTGCAATAAATGATTAAAGGCCTTAAAATGATCTCAATAATAGAGAAGCCGATAATAAAATTCCTTAACCACACAACTTCACCAATAGCTTTAGAACACACAACATACTTTGCTTTCATAGTGGAGGTTGCTGTAATAAGCTACTTGTTACTTTTTCATGACACAACTCCTCTTGCTATCATAAAAATATATGCAGATGTTGATTTATGATCATCCATATAACTTGCAAAGTTTGAGTCTGAGTAACCTATAACAATGAGATCTCTTATTCTTTTATAGGTCAGCATGTAGTCCTTAATTCCTTGCAGATATCTTATTACTCTTTTAACTACAGTCCAATGCCTTTGACCACAATCATTCAGGTATTTCCCCAATACACCAACAATATAAGTTATATCAGGATGTGTACATACCTTAGCATACATCAAGTTACCTATGACTAAAGCATATATGGCATTTTTCATCTCTTGCCTTTCTTTATCTTTTTAAGCACACCGGATCTTTGAAAAGATTTCACCCTTTTGGATGAGTGAAAAAGCTTGAGAACATATAAACATGTTGAATTTCTTCATAATTTTCTTGAAATATGATCATTGAAACAAACCAAGAACACCCAGAAATCTATCACGATGAATTTCAATGGCCAAAACAAAAAAGGCATTCCCAAGATCATTCATTTTGAAGTGTTGTGACAGCATTTGCTTCATCTCAATCAATATATTCACATCATTACTTGCAAGGAGAATATCATTAACATGTAAAACTAGAATTACAAAGTTATCTGCAATTAATTTCATGTATAAACATTGGTTTGCATCATTCTGCTTGAATATAAGAGAAATTACTATCTCATCAAACTTAAAATACCGCTATCTAAATATTAGTTTTAAGCCAAAAATGGATTTCTTTAGTTTATACAAAAAGTGCTCCTTGGCTTTCTCTTAGAAACCATTTGGCTGTTTCATATACACTATTTCTGACAGCTCACCATTTAAGAAGTTTGTTTTGACATCTATCTAATATAACTCTAAATCAAAGGCAGTTACCATCACCATAACAACTCAGAATGAGTTTTTAGTTGAAACTAGTGAAAAAGTCTCTTTATAGTCAATGCCCTTTCTTTAAATGTAGCTTTTTGCTACTAATCTGGCCTTACACCTCTCAATCCAACCTTGATCATCCCTCTTAGTCTTAAAGACCTATTTATATTTAACTAGCTCAGAATCTATAGGTAACTCAACTAAATCCCATACTTAATTCTTATACATAGAAACTAATTCATATTCCACCGCACTTATTGATTTTGATGAGTTTGGGCTAGATGTAACTTGTGAGAATGTAGTGGGATCAATCTCATCACTGACATCAAATTCAGGTTCCTATAAGTAAATCAAATAATCATTAGAGATCACTGATTTACGAACTCTTTGATATCTCCTTAATGGAGTTTTATCAATTAACTCATTTGATTCCACATCCTCTACAAATGGATGCACTAGACCATCTTATAGAATGGTAAAAGATGATTTAACTTGTGGTGCTAGTAGAATTACAACACTTTCTTCTCTAAAGGTTGTGATACATGGTATTTCACTCTTATTATCTAATTCATTCTCAAAATATATAACTCTATTTGATTCAACAACTCTAGTAGAATGAGTAGAACAATAAAACCTGTTGCCTCTTGAGCTAGTACAATAGTTGATAAAATATCCAAATATTGTTCTTGAATTAAGTTTCTTTATGGAGGGAATATATGGTTTCACCTCAACCTTACAACCCAAGACATAAAAGTGCCTCAAACTAGACTTCTTACCAATCAACAACTTATATGAAGTTTTGGCCACCGACTTACTCAACACTTAATTTAGAATATAGGCAATAGTCTTTATAACATCACCCCATAGAAACTCTAGCAATAAGGAATGTGCAAGCACATATCTTACCATATCCATAAGTGCTATGTTTCTCCTTTCAGTTATGTCATTCTATTTTGATGTCCCAAGCATGGGTGTAAATAGCTTCGATTCCGCATTCTTGTAGATACATGGCAAATGAACTAGGATTTCTTCTAGTTTCATTATACCCGTCATAGTACTCACCATCTCTATTAGAGTTAGCACACTTGATCTTCTTTCCCAATTTAAGCTCAACTGCAACTTTAAAGGACATGAGGCATCTAGTGACTCATGGTTTTCAGTAAGTAATTTTATCCATCCAAATCTTGAGTAGTTATCTATGAAAATGATAAAGTATCTATAACTGCCCATGGTAGGAGGTGTGATGGGTCCACTTATGTCAGTGTGAATCAACTCCAAAAAATCTTGTTTTTTGCTTCTTTTTTCCCTTCCTAACTTAAGCAAGAAGTTTTCCCTATATGCAATATACACAAATGTCATATTTTAAAAAATTCAGATCATGCAAGACCCCTTCCTTTATTAACCTCTATATTCTTTCTATGGAAATGTGACCCAAATGCCTGTGCCACGACATTGAAGAACTCTCATTGATTTTACTTCTCTTCTTTCTAGTCATAGTATTAATTGGTTTTGCAAAATCAAGATCCAAATCAATTTTATATAGCCTATCAAATAACACACCAGAACCAACAACACATAAATTATCTAGCAAATCAAATTTTCTATTACCAAAAGAACAAGAGTATACATCAAAATCTAATGCAACAACTAAAATCAAGTTTCAACTCATAGAGGGTACATAAACAAAGTTTTAAATTCTAAGACATGTCTAGTAAATAAACATAAGGAAATATCTCATATGTGCTCCACTTGTACTTTGTTACCATTTCCAAGCCAAACGATCAATTCTTTATCACTTGGCTTCCTGAGATTTCTCAGTGCCTTTCTTTTTCTCAAGTCACTTCTTATATTTAAAGCAATCCACCTTCTTGTACCCATATTTTTTGTAAAACCTGCAATTTCTTTGAATTGAGCTTTCTTAGGCTTGTAGCGATTATTTTTCACACCATCCTTTTTCTTGTCATGAAAGAGTTTTCCTTTCTTCTTTCTTCGATGCTGAAACTGATTCATGACAAACCAGGTTAATTGTTTTTACCTTTTCCTTCCTCATATCATCTTTTGCTTATGCAACAATAAAAATTAATTCATTTATGATCCATTCACCTTTCCGGGTATTATAAGATGCCTTTAAAATATCAAATTTAGTAGGTAACATCTCTAATATATGCCAAATTAAGTAACTTTCATCCAGAACGATATTCATTTTCTTCAACTTGTTATAATAATGGACCGATTTCAGAATAGGCTCCCGTACTCCACTAACACCATCATGTACAGTCTTTTTAAGTAATGAGAGGTAGCAAAAATTTTTAATTTTATCAAACTTCATAAACTTTTCAGCAATTGATTTAAGAAAAGTCATGGCATTCTCAAATTCAGGAATACTCTATCTAATTGTTTTGTCCATGGTGTACTTTATGGTCATCAAATACACTTAGTTTGAGTACGTCCACTTCTCCTATTTTACTTTCAAATCAACACTTGAATTTACATATATGATAGTCTTCTATTTTCGAAGCACCAAATCAAGATTAGTGACCACTAGGTATAACTTTAATGACTTTACCTAGTCCTTGTGATTCGTCTCATTCAACATTTTTATATAAGTGAATTGCATAGAAAAAGAAGTTGAAAAAAATTTATTAACACATTGACGCATGTAAAAACTTTACTCATGCTTATATTTTTCTCAAATATTCACTATGCAATTATTCACAGTATTATATTATAAGATCTAATACCAAAAAGGTATTTAAGACCTTGTAATATAATATAAAAATTAAATATTACATTCTTAGAACCTAACTCTAAAGGGAATTTAAAATTCTAAAAATATAACATTTTACTCTACACTCACATTATTGCCAACAAACCATATTAATAATACCATACTAAAAGGTATGTAAAATTATTAATAAAGTACTCTCCTAAATATCATACAAGATTATTTCATTTTAACAAAATTTTATATAATTAGTCCTACGAAAGGTGAGAATGCAATTATACAAAATTGAATGGCATGATATAAGTTATAAATAGTTCCTACAATAATATTTCATGTTGATCAAAATTTATCAACATCCAAATATCATCAAATAACTCTGTAAAAATTACATATTATAGTTAAAATTGTAGGAATCATATGGTAAAATTGTTATACTAAAATAACATCATTTAATTATTCAAAAAAATTAGCACAAAAAATTAATTTAATAATTTTTATTTTCAAAAAAATTTTAAAAATATATCCTAAAATATCGCCTCAGAGAGTGAAGGCCAACAGTGAAAAAATAATTGCCAAAAAAAAAAAACTACAAGAAAGGCAGCATATGATCCACACGAGCCTTGCATGTGCGTGGGGCACTCACAAGTGAGTAAGTTCTCTTCCTCTCTTAATTTCTTATTTAACCCACTCAAATTGTAACTCAAAAACTAAAGTTTTTGTTAACAAAAATAATAAAAAAAATTAATAATAAAATCGCAATATAACTCCAATTTTAAAAACATTTTCAAAAACTGAAGTTTTTATTAACAAAAATAATCATAAAAATTTAGTAATGAAACCGTAATAAACTCCAATTTTAAACAATTTTCATAACTCAAAAAATTGGTTATTGCTCACTCAAACATTTGATGAAAAAATTTTCCACTTTCCTAAAGCTAGAAACTTGTTAACATACCGGATTATAGCCATGTATTTTCATTTTTAACTTTATAGCAATTGCTAAATGTATTAATGCACTCTGATTGATTTCAAAATTAAGGATCATCACAAATTTTAGAATTTACCTTTTGCCGAAAATAATCACAAAATGAGTTTTAAGACACAATTTCTTATATAGTTATGATTGAATTCAATACAATTAAATTTCATGTATAATATCAAATATCTAATATCAAAAACTATGAAATAAATTTAACAATTTATAGCATATCTTATCACTAATTAAAATAACTTATTGTATATCATATTATTTAAATAAAAATTACATCACAAAATCTGCATTTTATTAATCATAATCACATAATTAGCTAAGTTCTGATACCATTTACTAAAATAGATTTAATAATTTTTAACTTTAGTCTTTCAATCATGTGACTGTAATATGATAAAATGTAAAATTGATTTAAGAACGATTAGAATTATCTGAACTTTTTGTTTGATCTATTAATATTTTCTTCTTAATAAAATTACTTTTCCTGATGATTCTAATCTTTAATTGGGAAACTATAAGATAGTAATTTGATGGGAAAAATACTATCTGATCATATAAAATATAAGAGTAGAGACTCATCAGTAAATAATAGTGAAAATGGATTTAAATCCTATACATCACAATAATCCAACCCAATATCTAAAAACAAGTTATAGTACCAAATTGAGCCCAATAATTTTATATCACTATATTAATACTCTAAATTATCTTGACATTAAATCATTATAATTTATGAATTATAAAGTCTGAGATAGAAAAATTCCAACACTTTCTTCCTCTTGTTAACATAAACAAAATGCTATCAACATTATTATAACAGACCTAAAACAAAGAGAGTCAGTCTTAGAAAATAAGCATATGCTAGCACAGTATCGAGATTGAAAAGTCATCAATTTAGTAATAACATCTAGAGCTTTGCAAAATCATCAAAGATAAAAGATCTCCTCCTTAAATAGAAGAACTATAGAATAGAATAACATGAAGAGATTCTGATAAGAACTGAAATACTAAGCTGTTTTATTGAATAAATATCACCCAAATAGAGAAGAAACTCTCTCTGAATTACAAGAG